>JAECUM010011886.1:0-38767 GCA_016617855.1 Megalonaias nervosa | reverse complement strand
TCAATTTGAATTTGGGAATATTTTTGCTGTTACCATTTTTTTGCAAACCGTATTCTTATAAGTTGATTTCAGCTTTAAACACCATCAACCCTGATCTGGTGTCACATGATGTGATGACAGATTGGGGTATGTGTTGTTTGTTTTGTTCATTACTCTTAAGAAATGGCATAGATCCAGATCTCTTGCCACATTATGCTATGGCAGATCCGGATCTTGGACTTGGCTTATAAGCGAATAAAAACAGTATCCTTTTTTCAGTTAGGATTACGCTGCCAAATTAAACCCTATAAATAAAGGAATGCTTGGCTGACTTTGAAACTAGTCAGTTTGACCCATTCATGTTCCAGCCACCATTTTGAGTCTGCTCAAACTCAGTTGTCCTTACAGTATTTTTACAGAAAAGGGTTCAATTTCATGAATTGTTTACTCCTTTTAGCAGTATATTGTGTGGAATCTAAATTTAGCAGATTACACACAGAGCACAGTACCACTGAATGCACTTATGATGGGGAAGTTGAGGAATTTGTAAAGCAAACTCAGGAGTAGGTGAGGTTATAGCATGTATACATGGCCAGAGCTCCACATGCAAGATTGTTTCAGGAAATTCAGGCTTGAACAAAGAGGGGGAAACTTTCTGATCTTTTAAAAGAGAAGTTATATTTTTATAATCATCACTTGAACACTTGGTTTTAACTACAAGTCAAAATACTGGCCCACTTTAAGAAACATTCCCGTTGTGTTAAAAAGGAATTTTATAGAAAGATTCTTTATTCTGTTTCTGTGAGTTATATATCTGGATAGTGGGTTTCGGGTGAAACAGTTAGGTAAGTGTTCATAGTTCTGATAAAAGAAAGAAGTAGGAAAGCAATTATTTATTACTTTTTTGGGGCAAGGTCAACTTTATATTGGTTTTTTCTCTTCATATCTTCTTGTTATTTTATTAACACACAGAGCTGTGGGTGATAGAGTGTTCTAAGGTTCCCGTCGTTAGCAATCACTAAAATATCGCCTCTATCTGCATGGGTTTGCTTCTGGACCTTGGCCAGTGTGGGTATGTGAGAAAGCTTGCTAGTAGTTTCCAGTGGGTTGGTGTTTTTTTCCCAGACTTTCCCAGGTTCTTCCTTCACCTGATGTCCTGGCTGCTATATATATAACCTATCATGTGCTAAAAATGGCACTAAACCCACAAAACAAACAGTAATTAATACACAATGACAATATGATCTTCTGGTTTCTGTATAGTGTGAAAACTTATATAAACAAATCATCGTAAATCTGCTCCTGTTCACTACTGTTAATTTACTTCTTTTCTGTGTTTTCAATTGCCCGAGTCTAATGTAGGTCAAGGCAACAAACATTTGGATGTGTACTCCAGAAGCTGTCATCTGGATGTATGGAATGCCATGACTGTCTTTCATTGTTGACTTTTTATATACAGTGCTTATTTCATTATTTGTGCTGCATTGCCATTATATGTTGTGTATATTCTATTATACATGGTGTATTATCCCTTATACGTGGTGCTTATTTCATTATATGTGGTTGATATTCCATTATATATGGTGCTTATTACTTTATATGTGGTGCATATGACATGTGGCGCATATTCCATTATACAATGTGCATATTTCATTATCCATTATTATACATTGTGTATTTTCCATTATATGTGCTTATTTCATTATACATGGTGAACATTCCACTATACGTTGTACATATTTCATTGTACTTGGTCTATATTCCATTATATGTGGTGCTTATTACATTATATGTGGTGCATATGCCATTATGCATGGTGCATATTCCAATATATGTGCTGCATTTTCCATTATATTTGGTGCATATTCCAATATATATGGTTCATTCAACTTTATATGCAGTGCTTTTCCCATTATACTATTTCAGTAACATATTTTCCGCTACTTTTACCAACCTTACCAAATATCATGGAAGATGGGCTGTTTTCATGGATCAAAAGTTTACCCTCTCCCTGTGTGAAAATGTCATCTGTAAAGTTGACATGAGCACTCAGCTGTGTTGGTCATAGGAACACTTGTGGTTCATAGACCAAAAAGTAGATGATATAATGTTCACACTGGTGTCTGATTTAGACCTGGTAAGAATGGGAGTTGACACAATTGGAAACATGGTCTGATTGAAGGAGAAAGAATGAAATATCTGAAGGTTTTCAGCAAAGGCACAAGTGATCTTCCATCAACTTCAGGTTAACTTCTGAGCCAATTTGATTCCTGATAGTTGCCATAAATGAAAACGGTCACCTAGGGTAAATCAATATTTTCCTTGCTAAGCAGATCAGATGTACTACTTTCAGTAAAATAGTCGTTCAGTGTAGCAAATTAGATTCTAAAGAAAAGCTAGTTCAAGTTTCATCTAACCCTTCCCCACCACATTTTAAATAATTTTACATTTGCACCCACCCCAAGATAAAATGTCAAAATATTTCTAATGGGGTGGGAAGGGCCAAAGGAAGTTTGGACTACAAAAAAGCGTTGTCCCAGTCCATCTATGTGAATTTTATTGGACTGGTTCCATTTTATAATTTGATGGATGTGCCACTTTATTCATTCAATCATTTTATCAGTAGACAAAAAAAATTACTTGTTTCCTGTAGCCTGACCAATCCACCGTTTTAGCCCCAAAACATCAACTTGTTACTCCACCCACAATTGTTGTTTTAGATTGGGTAGGAAGGTAATTTTTAAATTTTATTTTTTGATGTGTGCTTGTGTGTTTAAAGTGGAGCAACCACATATTTGACCTTATGTTCTTGATTTAAAATAATTATAGAATAAAACAAATTATAAAAAGTATGTAAATTTTAAAAATGCCCACATTCATGACAACTTTCTCGGAGTATGTTACAAGAAACACGCCATATTTAACTTTTGGCCTTGGATGACAGTCAGACAGATAGTCGAACATATTCCATTTGCGATGCGATAAATGTTCCATCAATGCATATTTTAGCTTAAAGCTAGTGTAGTGGAGTTGACTTGTTAAAATATAAATCTGTGGGTTTATGTTGAACTCAAATTTATGATGGTTTAAAAGTGTCCCTTGTTTAAATTACAATATTAATATTGAATTCCCAGTCCATGGTAGCTTTAAATATACACCAGTGTGAGATGTGCAATCAAGTTTAGAAATTGGAATTGTGATTTTTATCATATATTAAGTTATTTATGATCATTTTATCCAGTTTTGAAATAAAGTTTTGAAAGTGTGACCTTTAACAGATTCTTAGAAAACTATTCATGTGCTTTTATTACCTCCCTTTCATTGAATTTTGAAAGTGTAAACATGAATAACATTAAAAACATTGCTTCAAAACTATTGCAGAACATCATTAGGCATGTAGTTTTACCTTTCTAATTGGAGCAGTGTTTGTATGGACAGGGACTTTTCATATAAATCATCCATTTCATGGAACTCTAGACTTTTTTCATCACATAGTGCACCTTCCTTCTGGCACAAGTGAATTTTCTAGGAGTGTAAATAAAATACTGATCGAAAAAGGGAGTGCTTTTGCACCTGTTGCATCCCCATGTGGTATGCCTATGACTTTGATGATATAATGGGCATCACTGTGGGAAAATGCTTCAAACATATATAATCTTTTAATTATAAAGCAGTCTTTTAAACAAAGCAGTGCAATAAATCAGTTATATCATGACATGTATTGAGCTGTGTACAGGTTGGTAAGACCTTATTGGGCAAACATAAGGGGTATTACCAGTCAAAACAAACAACTGACCTTCGGCTTTTCTTTCTAACGTTAACAACTGGTATGTTTCCCTACATGGTTCACAGTGTAATCCATGGTCTAATACAGCTAAAACATTTAAGGAAAATACTGATAAATTTTATGTGACCATCTTCATTTATGGTAAATATTGGGAATCAGATTTTGCTCAGAAATTTACTTGAAGCAGTTGGTAGATTATTCATGTCTTTGCTGGTGGTTTTCATATGTTTAATTTTCTCCTTCAATCTCCAATTATGTCAATTCCTATCCTTGCCAGTCTACATCAAAACAGCAGCTCGAACATTATATCGTCTACTTTTAAGTCTAGGAATATCAGAACAAGTGTTCCTAGACCAAACAAATTGTGTGCACATATTAACTTTTCAGACATTTTTACGTAGTAGAGGGTAATTTTTTTATACATGAAAATAGTACGTCCTCAGCGTTACTTGGTAACGTCAGCAAGAGCAATGGAAAATATGCTATTACTCAAATAGTTCAATGCAAAAACCACTGCTTATAAAGTTGAATCGACAGTGTATATTGGAATATGGATGTATAACGTAATATGCACCATGTATAATGGATTATGCACTGTGTATAATGGAATATGCACCATGTATAACGGAATGTGCACCATGTATAATGGAATATGCACCATGTGTAATGGAATATGCACATATATAATGGAATATGCACATGTATAATGGAATATGTACGTGTATAATGGAATGTGCACCTTGTATAATGGATTATGCACCGTGTATAATGGAATATGCACCATGTATAATAATGGAATATGCACCATGGATAATAATGGAATATGCACTATGTATGGAATATGGATGTCTAACGTAATATACACAATGTATAATGGAATATGCACTGTGTATAATAAAATAACTACCATGTATAATGGAATATGCACCAAATAATGAATATGCACCATACATAATGAAATATGGACCACATATAATGAAATACATACCATGTATTATGGAGCATCCACCATGTGTAATGAAGTAAGCACCATATATAAGGGAAAATACACAACATGTAATGGAATACACACTGCATGTAAGGGCATATGTACCACATATAATATAAGCAACTCATACTATCGGATATGCACCACATATAATGGAATATGCACCATGTATAATGGTATATGTGCCATATATAATGTAATAAGCACCATGTTTAGTGGAATATCAACAATGTATAATGAAATATGCACTATGCATAATGGCATATGCAGCGTGCATAATGAAATATGCACCTCATAAAATGGAATATCCTCCATGTATAACAAGCACCACATATATAAAAAGTCAACAACAGAAGACATTCATGGCGTTCCATATGGATATTCTGTTTTATTATTTAATGTAACACTTGCATTAGGTCATTAATAGATACTTGTATTATGTGTTTACAGCTTAATAGGGATCATGTGCCACCCTCATGACCCTTCCAGTTCTCTCCTCTTCTACTTCCCATCCATCTTTATTCTGTCTTAGACATAACATTTTCCTGTTCCAACATGCCTTTACCTATTTTGATTTGTCTCAGCTATGATTAAATTCAAAACAATTGGTTTCATGAATTACTGTCTCTGACGTTTGCCCAATTAAGGTGTCTCATTAATAAGCTAGTAGATTAAGCTGGGCCATGTAACCTTCTTTTAGTCCCATATACACAGAATAGTGCAGCAGCTCTCTCTGGGTGAAGCATTATAACATGCAAATTTCCATATGTTTCACTAATTGAATGCCAAGAACCAAGGCTGGATTTGACATGACTGTTGGGTCTGTTCTTTTCACTAACAAAAGAAGAAGCATGTTTTTAAAAAGATTCTACCTTACACTCTTGGGATCAATTTCTTTGCTTCCATATTCACTCTTTTACCGCAGGGGTCCTGAGTGGCCAAGTGGTCTAAAGTGCTCACCGTTCCGGATCACTGCCATCTCACCTCTGTCTGCGTGGGTTCAAGTCTCAGGCTCAGCTAATGTGGGTATGTGAGAAAGCCTGCCAGTAGCTTCTTGTGGGTCGGTGGTTCTTCCCGGGGTTTTCCAGGGTTCTTCCTCCACCAGTTATACGGGTCGCCATTTATAGCCTATATTGTGCTGAAAATTGTGTTAAACCCTACAACAACAACAAAAACAAGTAAAATCTCAAGTAACAGTTATGTGTGGAATCAGGTTGTATGAAGATGTTTTTATTGTTTGAAGTGGTAAAGAAACAACCCAGTTAAATGGGTATCATGATCAATATATATGAGGAAGACAGTTGTGAAGAAGAAAAAATTTCTATGGAGGCTGCCATTATTGTTTTCACTTCCTGCTGTTAGACTTTCTCAGCAAATGCTACTCCAGCTACTTGAAACCACAAAAAAAACTGAAGTTTTAAGTTTAGCAAATGTACTGATAGAAATATGTTGAATCAAAGTGAATAAAGATGTTTCCCTGTTCCCATTATCAAGAATAGCTACAACTTGTAATTCCTCCTCTTACAAAAAGATTTTTACAGACTTCCAAGACTGAAATCATCAGGCTGTAATCTTGGCTTCAAGGAATCCAGTATGGGATTTGCTTTGAATCCTCCAAGTGAAACCGAAGTTTAGAAAGAAAATATAGCAGGAATGAAGAGGACATCATAACATAAATGGCAGTTAAAATTCTATTAAAATATTTGCATGCTTTTTGAGATATTTAAGATTTACAAATTTAAGTGAAGATAATTTTTTGTTCAGGGGCCCCGGGTGGCCAAGTGGTCAAAAGTGCTTGCCCTTACCAATCACTGCCATATCACCTCTGTCAGCGTGAGTTCAGGCTCGGCTAATGTGGGTATTTGAGAAAGTTTGCAAGTAGCTTCCTGTGGGTTGGTGCTTTTAACTGTGTTTTCGAGAGTTCCTCCTCCAAAAGTTGTATTGGCTGCCATGTATAGCCTATCGTGTGCTGAAAAATGGTGCTAAACCCAAAACAGCAACAATGACTTTGGTCAGCCTCATTAATATTCATGAGTTTTGATATTGTCATAGAAGAGAGAAAAGATTTTTTAAATTGTTAATTATTACTTGTGAAATATATTAATTGTATAATTCTGTTGCAGTTTTTAATATGAAAGATTTGGAAGATGGTGCTGTATATTTGGATAGTTAGGCAGATTAATTTACTGAAGATTATTTTGAATTTAATTTGAATACAATTTACATGTCTTCAAATCTCATGATTATACCTGCTGAATGTTATTCATATGTCACTAGACCTATTTTGCTAACTAAGAACACATTAAGCTTTAATTTAAATTTTGAGAAAGCTAAATTTATACTTCTATTTTTGTCAGTAATTTAAATAATATTTATTCATTTACAAATGCATTTGGATGGCGGAGAGGTCGAAAGCACTTGGCTTTATTGATCACTGCTAGCTCGTATCTGTTTTCCTGTGTTGGAGTCTAAGAGTGTTTGAGAATGTGAATATGTATGAAAGCTTGCCAGTAGCTTTCCATGGGTTGGTGGTTCTTACAGGGGTTTTCCAAGGTTCTTCTTCCACCTTTTATGCTATCATATATGCCCTATCTTATGCTGAGAAATAGCGTTAAACCCAAAACAAGAAAAACAAACAAAAATTATAGCGGAAGACAGATATAATTTTTATATATTTTCTTCAAAATAAAGAAAAAGAAGGGGTCTTAAGTACTTAAAAGAAGAAATAAATTGTCCGAAATTAGTATTCCTCATGTTATTTTATCAAATCAGGTAAAGGTAATAGTTTGTGATGAAACATATTTGAATGTGCATTGCATAACATCAAAAATACGTCACAGAATTTGATCAAATTTGCACTGTTGTTTATGTTACATCTTTCTCTTGAATCAATAAATAACACCTGAATGAATTAGTCTTTAATCATGGTGACTTAAAAATGTTTGAGATTTTTATTTGAGCATGAAAAAAGTCCTAGAAGATATCATGCTTGCTCTACTTTGTCGTGAATGAAAATGTTCAACACGTAAGACTTCTTGACAGCTAGAGCAATTTGGTTTTGACAAGACGATAATGTGCAGAATAGTACAGTTTTAAGGCTGGAATTTATCAAATCTGAATCATGCATTGACCTGCATCGTTGTGCCACATCCACAGTAGATTCATTAGGTATTAAAAGAAGAGCATCTTGTTCACTTAGTACAAGCCCTGTAACTCGACTCAGTATAATGGTACAACATAACAAGTATCACAATGAGATTGTAGGACTATCAATATAAAGTTTGAATTTGTACAGAAGGGTTATATATGTTTAGTATAAAAGTTGAGAAGTTATTGCCCATCACCACATTCTGTCACTGTATTATTCTTTTCTTCTTCATGGTATCACAACTTTTCGTGTATGCTTCTTCATTATGCCAAACCATTCTTCGATCCAGTATCTGGTCTGATACTTCGATTGAGGAACTTTGCATTTCTGTAAAAAGTTGTTAGAGTCAGCTCTATTCTTGTGCATTAATTCATCCTTTTTATAGTGATGGAGGAAAACTGGTTAGAGTCAACCCTATTGTGCAATACTTCATCCTTTTTATAATGATGGAGGAAACCTTATTTGAGTAAACCCTATTGTGCATTAGTTCATTCGCTTTATAATGATGGAAGAAAACTGGTGAGTCGGCCCTATTTATGTGCATTATTTCATTCTTTTTATGATGATAGAGTGGGGTGCTGGGTGGCAGAGTTGTCTAAAGTGCTTGCCTTCACTGATCATTGCCATCACACCTCTGTTCATATGGGTTAAAGTCTCGGGCTCGGCCAAGGTGGGTATGTGATAAAGCTTGCCAGTTCTTTCTCGTGGGTCGTTGGTTCTTACTATGGGATTTCCTGGGTTCTTCCTCCACCAGATACACTGGCCACCATGAATCGTCTATCGTGTGCTGGAAACTTGTGTTAAATCCACAACTGCAACATAATGCAGAGGAAAACTTGTTCGAGTCAACCCTTCTTTTTATAACGATGGAGGAAAATTGGTTAGTAAAATATTACTTAATGGACATATGGTCATGAGAAACTTCCATGTAAAAAAATGACTAAAACCATAATTAACCTCTCCGGAACCATGGTGACTGAGTGCTGAGCAGATACATGTGGTCTGGTTTGACCATGGGCAAAGGATCTTTATTCCAGTTGCTTTGGCACTAAATGACCAAACTTGTATGGTTGTGTAGTAAAACAACAAACAAGACCAAACCATGATTAATCTATCCTGAGAATGAAGGCATGTCTGCTAACTGATCGACTTAACATGTATATTAAATAAAAGCTTTGCAAAACAACTCCTATGCAGAATAATATAATGTTAAATTTAGGTAATACAGTGAAACCTGTCTTGAAAGACCACTGCTATGTGAGACCATCTGTCTTGAGAGACCATATTCTCAACACACAAATTTAATGATTATATAGCATTCTGACCTGTTATGAGAGACCATCTGTCTTGAGAGACCATAATTTTATGGCAGAAAGGGTGGTCTTTCAAGACAGGTTCTACTGTATAATGTTAAATGTAGATAATAAAATGTTAAATGTAGTAAATAGAATAAAAATCAGATGAAAACTACTTGAATTGATCATTTTTGGAGTCTGTTTATGTTAGCAATATTCATTTACATTTTGTGGTGCCCTACTTCAATGCTTAGCCAGGGTTCAAGTTCATTTGACATTGGATAATAGTTTACACAGTCAGTGATATTGGTCATTGTTTCTTTAGGATCATAGATAAGCAGTAACTGACCCCTTGGCTGTGGTTGACATCTGTCACTCAGCTGTCATCATTAATGGTGAAGTTATGAAGGATTGAAACTGTTACACAGTAAATTCTACTGATCTGTACTATTTATTAGGGCAAGCTCAAGTTAAGCCACAAGATTTTGTATCCATTCATACCTAGCTAGCACTGGGTATGTGGCTTAAACACTTACAAAATCCATAAATGTGTAAATGAACATACATGTGGCTGTCATTGATGTAAGAACTACCCTTTCCAAATGTATTATATATTTACACATCCAGTTTTCAGAAAACTTTTTCTTCAGACTGGCTCCGAGTTGTCTTTGAAAAAGCACAAGCCCTGACTCTAACTTAACAAGTGCCAACTCCAATTTCCATGTGCCCAAAAGGGTCCCATTTTTTTACTAATATCTGTCACACAATATTGCATTGCTGTACATTAAATGTGAAAAGAAATAAACAAAATCATATTAATTGACTTGCTTGTTATTCAAATCTCCAAATATTTCACACATAGCAATGTTTTCCTCAAGGTCCTGGAGTCAGCCAGTTGCTCTGTTAATGTCTTCGTACTCATCGAGTCAGCAGTGTTGATGTTGATTAGCATCCGAAGCATCAGTTTTTATAGTTTTTCTTTCCACTTTTGATATTGGTCATAGGTGCTGTTTGGCCAGTGTTGCATTACTTGCCGAGATGTTTCTGCCGAAATCATTGTGCGGTCGGTCTTTCCTTTTTATATCACTTCTGCCAAAGTATAGCCGAATTTTAATCAAAAACTCAATCATGCATCACTTTTGATCCCCTTGGTACTTAAAACATCATTTGACATAAACTCTCCAGATATGGTATTGCTGTGGACGGCCTTAGTAATTTGTCCCACCACTGGTAGAATTATGTCCATGTCAAAGTCAAATGAGCACTAATTATTAGTACTCCAAGCAATAAGTTCTCCATTCATAGGTTACATGCTTTGTACCTTCAATAATTTACTATTCTCTCAACATCCTGCAAATAAAATTATGCATAGGTTTGGGGACATTGAGATCATGGATGCAGAAGATACTGCTCCATGTTCTCAAAGTAGCTCCAGACCTAACAAAAAAATCATCCCGTACTTTCTCCAGAGAAATAATCATACAGATTCTCTCCGCGAAAGGTCTAACCTAGCTCCAGAATCTCCACTCTAAGCTTATAATGAAGAACACCATCATACAATGGAACTGTCGAGGACTTAAAGCCAATTACAATGATATTCTTCTGCTTTTAAACAAATATGATCCTGCAATACTAAGCCTTCAGGAAACTTTTTTAAAAGGTACGGATAACATCACACTTAAAAACTACTCCCTATTTAACACCTACTTTCATAATGTTGACAGGGCCTCAGGAGGAGTTTCTATTGCTGTGAACAATGGAGCCCCTCATAACGTCATCCCTTTAAACACAAATTTGCAGGCCATTGCTGTAAGTGTCACTCTACATCGAGTGATTCCTTATTGTTCTATTTATATACCATCAAACACCAACCTACTACCAAATGAATTAGACACTCATGTTCAACAACTTCCTGTGCCATTTGTTTTACTCGGTGATTTTAATGCCCATAACATTTTATGGGGATCAAACTACATAAGAAACAAAGGTAAAAAGGTTGAAGATTTCATTATTAGACACGATTTGTGTCTATATAACACCAAATCTCCGAGGTACTTACACCCAGGAAAGGGTACATACACGTGTATCGACTTGTCAGTTTGTTCTCCTTCACTACATTTGATTCATAATTGGAAGGTCGCTGATGACCTTCACAGCAGTGATCACTTTCCAATCTCTCTTAAAAACACCAACGTTACAACTGATGACACAATTCCACAGTGGAATTTAAAGAAGACTGACTGGGCCAAATTTGAAACACTTTGTACAGCTAGGCCTAACAAGAATACCGTCCTAAACGACAATGACCTATTCGACAATTTACTTCCGTCTTAATTGAGATTGCAGAGGAATCCATTCCTAAGTCCTCACCGAACTGTAAAAGAACCCAAAAGCCGTGATTCACCAAAGAATGTAAAGAAGCCAGTAGACAACGCCGAGAAGCACTGAAAAAATTTAATAATCGTCCAACGCCCGAAAATTTAATTCAGTACCGTATTGTTTGGGCCAAAACCCGCCGCACAATTAAAGAAATTAAAAGAGTATCATGGAAAAAATATGTTTCAACTTTAAATTCTAGTTCCACTATAAGCAAAGTTTGGGACACGATCCGCAAAATAAATGGAAAGGGAAAACACAATTCTTTCCGACATCTGAAACTAAGCAACAACAATTTCAATACCAAAACATGAAATAGCTGTACTTGCTGATTGTTTGTCTGAAACTTCCTCATCGTCTAATTATTCAGAAGCTTTCCGAAGATTAAAAGCTCAAAAGGAAAAGACACGGCTGAAATTCGCATCGAATAACTAGAGAGAGTTATAACCAACCGTTTTCATTATCGGAGCTTATGGAATCTTTGAATAAGGCCCATGATACGTCCGCTTGGCCCGACGATATACATTATCAGTTTTTGAAACACCTTCCAGAATCATCATTAACAGTACTTCTCGAAATCTTCAATGATTTATGGATTATTGGTAATGTACCAAACATTTGGAAAGAAGCAACAGTAATACCAATTCCCAAACCAGTCAAACATAGCGCAGATCCTACCAACTATAGACCCATATCACTGACTAGCTGCGTATGCAAAATAATGGAACAAATGATCAATTCTCGGCTTGTATCGTATTTGGAAACCAACAATTTAATATCTCCTTTCCAAAGTGGCTTTCGATATGGTCGTAGTACCAGCGATCATCTGGTTAGACTGGAAATATTTATTCGCGACTCTTTCATTAAGAAGGAACACTTAGTAGCGGTTATCTTTGACTTGGAAAAGGCCTATGACACAACATGGAAGTACGGAATACTAAATGACCTGCACAATCTGGGTCTAAAAGGCCGTCTGCCCTCTTTCATATCAAACTTTCTCTCAGACAGAGAATTCAAAGTACGAGTGGGCGCCACCCTCTCTGATATGCACGATCAAGAGATGGGTGTGCCCCAGGGCAGTATTTTATCGGTGATGCTTTTCAACATAAAAATTAATAGTATCACCAAGTGTCTGGCTTCTGGTGTGGATTGCGCCCTATACGTTGATGAGTTTCTTATATGTTACCGATCAAAGCAAATGCATGCAATTGAAAGACAACTATAGCAAAATATCAACAAGATTCAAAATTGGGCCAACACTAACAGGTTTCAAATTCTCGAAATCAAAAACTGTATGTATGCATTTCTGTCAGTAACGAAGATATCATGATGAACCTAAACTCATGCTGGACGGAACACCTATTCCAGTTGTTGAGGAAGCAAAGTTTTTAGGTATTATCTTCAACAGAAAACTGACTTTTATTCAACACCTGAAGAATTTGAACGTTAATGCTTGAAATCTCTAGATTCACTTAAAGTAGTAGCGCACACTGACTGGGGTGCTGATAGAAAAGTCATACTTAGATTATATATAGACTATGGTTGCGTTGTTTATGGTTCAACTAGGAAGTTCTATTTGAAGATGCTTGACCCAATTCATCATCAGGGAATAAGACTCGCTCTGGGAGCATTTAAGACATCCCCGTGTGAAAGCCTACTCGTTGAAGCGATCTCCTCGCCCGATTTGAAAACTACACAAAAAATTTATACTGATGGATCAAAAGATGAGGAAAAGGCTGCTGCAGCCTTCTTTAGTGGAAAACACACAACAGAAGTCCACTTCCCAAATGGTACTTCATTTTTCAGCCGAAATCAGAGCAATAGACCTTGCTTTGCAATATCTTAAAAATAAGCATATTTTAAATCATCTTCGACTCACTCAGTTCTTCAGTCGCTACATAATAGAAAACTGGGGAACCCATTATTAGCCAATATTCTCCTGAAACATACTAAGCTGAGTACCTCCCACAATATAGTATACTGTTGGTTACCCAGCCATATTGGCATTAAAGGTAATGAAAAAGCAGACCCCGCCTGCAAAAATGGACCTAGCACTAGAACCATCTGATTTTAAAATACCGTATACTGATTTTAAACCTAGTATCAAAGAATCTTTACGTCAGAAATGGCAGGCATCATGGAATGATGCTGTGAATAACAAACTTCATGCCATCAAGCCAGCCCTAGGAGAATGGACTCCTTCCTACAGAGCCGTCCGTAGGGAGAAGGTAGTCATTGCAAGAATTCGAATTGGTCATACTTATTTAACCCACTTTCACGTACTAAAAGGAGAAGACCCACCAGAGTGCATTTCTTGCAATGAACCATTCACCGTTAAGCACTTTATATTGGAGTGTTTCGACCTCCAACCTACGCGTGATCAGTATTACAATGTGCATGACATTAGGGAGCTCTTTGATACAGTGAGCGTGAGTTGTATTATAGACTTCCTGAGGGAAGTAAACATTTATCATAAGCTATAGCTTTTATGCTATCACCTTGAGCAGTTTTATGTGCTATATATACCGTCCCTAAATTTTAATTACCTTTCATCTGTTTTCATTATCATACACCATTTACACTCCCCGTTGATCGGGAAGCTTTATTTATTTACCACCGTTACCATTTTATCGTTTTACTTTCAACTGTTTGGTTTCGTATCGCTGGTCGATACGAAACCTTTAACCACTTTTAAAATGTTCAAAGATATAACCTTTTGTATGGCGCTAAATAGCCTAACAAGGCTCGTGCGCCGTAAAAATTCAATCAATCAATCAATCAATCGTGAGTGGGTAATACGGCTTCGATCAGTCATAGCAGCGTTGAGTATTGAAATCACACGTGCAATTGATTAAAAACTGCCCATGCGATTCAGCAGAAAACCGATACCGTTACCCATAAATCAGTTTCAAAACGACCGTGTTAGATTCACACGGAAACAAATTGATTTGGTATCTGTATGCACCGGGGAAGATAGAAAGTGAACAATGTCATGCCGGTCTGCTCAATCGATACATTACCAACCTCAGGCCTAATTGATATTCCATGGCAGCCAACACGTTATCATCTGATGTCCGCTTGCAAACAAGCAGCAACGCCACCATGCAGAGCGTTTGGGCGAGAAGAATTTCAAGTCGCTCCTGCCAACAAGATCTATTCTGAAAAGGTAAGTTCATTCCTAATCGCATTGTTCCCATAAGTGGTGAATCTCTCGGGAAATATTCCTCGTGTGCTGTAAAGTGGAGACAAGCTCACACTGGTGCAGGATACACACCCATCTGATGTTTCTTTGACCGAAACAGATTCACGAAGAAATTCCACGTGCATGTTATCCGGGAGGTCGTTCGACTCCTTTTGCCTTTCTGTGCTCTTGCATGATCCTATAAACGAAAAGTTTGAAAACCTTAACTCTGGTATTTCCGATTTCGTTTATAGGTTTGTTATCCTGCTGGGCTCCAAATGGTAATGGTGCAAGGCAAGGTAATTTCTAGCAAGCAAGATAATTACCACCCTGCAGCCTCTGCAGTTTTGTATCAAAACGATCATTCTGTGCGAATAAAAGTTTCCTCAAGCGGGTATTTGGTGAAATTAAGACACATTTACTGTTGAGACAAAGACTCACACCAACTTAGAATGAACCAGACGCTGTGATTTCAGATCCAAGAACTTAAAAGTTTGTAGTCCTCTTTTTGAACTTGAGAGTATTTACCATTACCAAGTATTGACTAAATGGAGTCCGTATCTTGATATCGAAATAACTCTTCAGAGAAATGCCGCCACATCATGTGGCTTTCTATCATTTCTTCATAGAATCTATTACTACAAATGAATTCATTGTCATGCATAGGTGCAAAACAAAATAGTTTACGTCTGCAATGTTTCCATTTTGTATTAACAAAATAGAACGGATTCTACACCAATGTGTATAGCTTCGGAATTGTCTGCACCTATTGTTGCCGTGTGTCGCTGTTGGCGGTCCCGCCGATTGCATACAATTGTCTAATTCTTTGCGCTAGCCGATTTTCCTAACACAAAATTGTTCACGCTAGCGTTAGAATCACATGTTACTGCCTAAATTGTGAGCACATAGCACACACTTGCTTGCGACGAACGAGCAAAACATTGTAAAGTCATTCGCGTATGTAAGTTGTTGACCTAAATCAGAAAGCTAAATATAAATTTACCATTCTGATTCTAATCCGTTTGAAATGTTTTAATGAAACCATCTTGACCACGACGCTCGCGCGTGTGCGTGAGTGTGGGTGTGGGGGGATGTTTATGTCTGTGTGTCTGTTTGTTACTTAGATTTGTAAAGTAGCTTTAACAATTTTCACTTATACCGCCACGATGTCTGCATTGTGGCAGTTCATACTGATGTCCAGCACCGGGAAACCATGCCGCAGACATGTCGCATCATGTACCACCTTAAACCAGTCCGACCAGTCATAAACGTAACCTCTTAATGCTGAACGCCAAGCCAGGCAGATGCTTACCAATACTATTCCCTTGTAAAATTAATTTTGGAAAATCAGTAATGACCACAATTCTTAGTGTGCGTACAAATTTATGTTAAAATTTAAATTGCTCAGATTGGAAGTAAGTCGAAGCTTATTCCAGCTTTTATTGCATGCAGGGAACTAAACTTCCACAAAATTGGAATCGAGTATCTTGTAGGTCGACCATGAGTAACATTTATACTCATGTGGATTCTTACAATCGAGACAAGAACATTGCTTGAGAATACTGGGACAATCACCACATCGAGCGTACAATTCATACGCGGCCGATTGTAAAACCAGCGTAGGTAATCATTAAAAGTCATGAGCACGATTATTTCTTTTAAGCATAATTTTTAGTTTGCCATTTTATTTATTTTTATTTTTATATGCATATTAACCAAATGTTACCTATTGAAAAAGATTTTATTTTTGATGTTTTGTCTATGTTCGTCCTAAATACATAGACATGAAGCTTCCATATATATTTGGCCTGTAAGAAAGATTCATCATTCGAACAGTCAGAAAAACCCAAACAAATCACTCCAATCTGTGACAAGATTATCAATATTGGGAGAGATTAATCTCTAAATATTATTTGTATTTTTTAAATTTGATACACGTTGATGTCAGTGTTTATAATATCTCTCTCTCTCTCTCTCTCTCTCTCTCTCTCTCTCTCTCTCTCTCTCTCTCTCTCTCTCTCTCTCTCTCTCTCTCTCTCTCTCTCTCAGCTCTGTTCTATGACTGCTAGTTGCAAAAGTTAAGCCGTCAGATACCTTCGTAAATTGTGATACAACAGTCACTCTTTATTAGCTAAACGTGACCAGAAACGTGTCGATGTAAATACCTTAGTTACATGTAGTGGAAGGGGGTTGGGTTTCTTTTTTGCCTTAAGTTTATTAAATGATTGACGCAAATGCAGTTAGTATATTGAGGTATATTAACTTGCACCGTTTTGATGAATTGTTGCAATTGCTATTCGGGTTTGCAAATACCTTGGCACAGTTTGGTGGAACTGAGACCCAAATTGGACCGAAACTCGTATATATGTTTCCAATCCAGTCATTTCAGTGGCATCGGAGAAAATTATGTATGCATAAAATCATTTATTTTTTACCTCTACAGTGGGAGTATTTAGTAATCCTCGTGTCTATCAGTCCGTTCTTCTGTCCGGCAGTCATTTTCGTTATAATGTTACTGGCTTTTGTGCAATGGTACATGGCACAATCTCGTTGCTGTCCCACCGTTTTGATGGATTGCTATGTAATTCAGTCATTCATTGTCATCACCCTAAAATTCGCATATCCACAAAGCACTCTGCTTCCTCAATATTTTACGTATTTATAGCCTTTTCTGTACCCTGCAGTTCAATGCAGTGTACGAGATAATATCATCAGCGCAACCAGTCAGAAAGATGCAGGTATTGATAGGTATTTATGCTTCTATGGTCTTCGTAAAGAGTTATTGACCTTCTTTGACTGGATGAATGTATAATATAATTTTATGAATTAGGACTTAAGATTTTACGTAATTTTGCTTTACAAGCAATTCTAATAAAGGTTCATGAAACCTTAACTCCTGAAATTAAAACGTAGGTAGAAGACGTTCTGCGATGCATGACTTGTTATTTGTTAAATTATTGCAAATATAATATATAGGCCCAAAATATACATTTTTATTGAGCTATGAAAATAAATAAAATCTGGATCCATTAAAATTACGTGGAAATCCTCTGAATTCTTCCTTATTGCTCTATTCATTTTTTGTTTCATTTTGTTTAAAAGACAACAGTAAATTAAGTCCTCCAAGTACAAGTGGGTATAGAATCCCGAGTTCTGATGACGACAATGGTAAGTAGAGATTCCAGATGTGCATTGAGATAAATAAATAAATAACATTAAAAATAAATTAATTAATTTTAAAAAGCCCGTTTGTTCTAAATGTTAAGAAAATATAATTAAACTTTAAGTATTCTCTTTCTTTTCTCTTCACGCATAAAAATGATAGGCCACATCCAGTGCTGCTTTCACTGTATCTCGTCTTCATGATGTCGAAAAGAATGTCTTGTCAGCAAGCAGTTTACTCGACTTGTAAAAATGGAAACGACTCGGAAATGAATATGGACAATGATTAAGACAATGGATATAAGGAATCACAGAATCACGAATGGAACGGATAAGGACTCTGATTAAGGCAATGGAGCTACAAAATTACATAAAATTAATCAAATAGAAAAGAATTTTAAGTACACTGTGATATTGATATTGAACTGGAAAAGAATGGATAAAGACAAAGGAACCGAACTTGGTAATGAACTGTAAACCTGCAATATAGACTAGAAATCTTACACAAAGGAACAATATTTTCGGAAATTTTCAAGATTTGAGACTTGAGATACAATTAAAGTACTGAGATTACCTGACAAACAGACAGATTCTTTATTTTCTGGACTGCTTACTTTGCTATTGCTATACCTTCTATATCTTGGTAAAAAATATTATGATTTTGTATAGATAGATTTAACATTAACCTTAAAATTCGCACATATAAACACTAACGTTTAAAATTATTTATAATATGAAATTTTGAACTAACAATTTAACGGTGGTTCTTAATTAATAAATATTAAATATGTACATTAATAAATATTAAACATGTACAAGTTGAACTTATCTGAAGTAACGTAAATATGAATTTTAGTTGAATAATAGTAAACTCGTGCAGCACGTGCACATAGTGCTCACTATTGAGAGCACAGGTTGTGCACGGGTGCCATGAGGAACTATAAATCGGAACTTATTTACTTAGCAGCTAATAATAATGTATTTAGATTAGTCTAAAAATTAAAACTTCTACTTCTCTTTTTAATAAAAAGATATTATGAACAAATATTACGGAAAGAACTATTAACTAATCAATAACTCGAAGTATAACAGATTAGAGTGGTGCATATATCCTATTTCAAAATTGTAAAATCAAAATTTCATAACAAAAAAAAATTAACACAAAGCACATACACTTTGGAAAAACAATTACACATAAAAGCCCTTTAACTTTCGACACTAGGGGGTCGCTCCGATGATGTAAATTCTGAGAGGGACCACACCAATAAATCCAGTGATAGAATGTATTTTGTATTATTGATCAAGAAAGAAACAGCATTCATATTATGTATGTGTATTATACGTACATTATATCTCACTATTCTGTTTACTAACCAGAATTGTATTATTTGAGACATCCATGAATTATATGTATAAATACGTTTCGCTACATCAAAGCAAATACCTGTCAAAATTTCCTAATATGAGGATTTATAAGAATTCTATCTATCTATCTATCTATCTATCTGTATATCTATCTATCTATGTATCTAAGTATCTATCTATCTATCTATTCTATTCTATTCTATTCTATTCTATTCTATTCTATTCTATTCTATTCTATTCTATTCTATCTGTTTTTATTATATAGGTCGGTATGTCAGTCGGTGGCTGAGTAGGTACATCATCCTGTATATGTTTCATCGATCTAGTCTGTTTGTAATACCGTAACACATTTATTCCCTTGCAGAAAAAGCAATATGGCCTCTGGTCTCTTCAGGCGTGGTCGTACTTGTAGCCTCTTACCTGGCTATCATTGTCGTGCGGAAGCTTCGACAAAGTAACGTTACTCTGAACAAATGGCTAGGGACCCCATTCAAGTGTTTGTTCCTTAAGAGGAAAAGAATAAGGAAATATTCATATAAATTTCCTTAATGTCCTATTAATATTCATATAAATTTCCTTAATGTCCTATTTTCGTGGCTGAAACATTACACACTTTGAATAGCAAGGACGCAAATCTCTGATCTGAAATCCACATCTGTACTATCTTTACGAGCCAATATAGGCTAGCTAAAATCAATTTATGACTGAAGTGATTAATTGATTTATTGATGTGACCGTCACATCAACACACAAGAGGTTATATTTTGCCGAAAAAAAATTTGAACTCAAGTGTCGTGCTCAGAAACACGCGTCGGCAGCCTATCCAACCTTGTTTGGGCTGGATCTGTACCCGCGCCCATGTTTTAGAGAGTCTGGCATGCAATCCACTGACTCTTTCTGGCTTTTGCTGGAGTAAAATGAAATAATGAAAAATATGAAACTGTTAGATATAAAACAAAGGAATCAATTATTTTATCAAAGGATGATCGAGGGAAATAAGGATTTGGAAAAACAGGAATTGCAATTTAAATTTATTTTCATTGGTCCGTTGTACAACCATAACTTTCAACCTCTGTTTCAAAAAAGTTTTAAATTTTCAACAACAATCGAAAATTTGCATGACAGTTACCAAATTCTTTAAAAAAAAAAAAACATTAAACGATATTCATTTGATAATTTTATATATCTGCAATTTTACAGAACTTCTTATCTCCCATCATATTCAGTACCAATAACAACGACTAATAATCTGACAGGCGGGACTGGAAGACAAACAACAGCCAACAATTCTAGAAATGGATGAAAGAGCGTTGAGGAAGTACCTTCTCCTGAAGAATCTATAATGATTTCCAAGAAATCCATAATAATAAAATCAGGTCAATTACATAATCAATAAAGGCCAGGGCAAAGTCAAACTAAAAGAGAAACATAATTACCCTCGTGGGTTAGACTCTGGAGAATCACCCACGAGAATTACAAGTAAATTACATATACAGTCCACAATATCAATGGCTGAAAAACTTCAATCAGAGACTGCTCATGGATACAACTATGTACATGAATGTGCTCAAGTGTAAACTGAATGTCAGTTGGATGAGCCATGTATCAGTTCGACAGAATGTAATGCAGGAGTGTTATTTGAATATGATTACGTGGTTCAGCGCACTTATATGACATAACGAGCACCCGCACCGGATCCGTTGAAATCAAGAAAAGCAAGTGACAAATTATGATTGCCGATTCAATTTTGTGTCATACAAAAAGTACACAAGAAGTCGTGATCAACACCTTTCGTTTTATTTTAGGTATTAGAAAGCTAGAAATACAAATTTATTCTTATTTGTCAGCTGATTAACAGATGATTTTACATGTAACATTTATTAATTATAATTAACTAACAGGTAAGAAATAGGTACGTTGAGTGAAATATCTTTAGAGCATCTGGCTTTTCGTCTTACGTCCAGTTTTGCTATAATCAACTCTTTAAATGTATCTGGACTAAATATATAAAGTCGTGCTGGCTTTCTGTTTGACGCAAAGTGTTTACCGTCCGTCTGTCCGTCCAAATGTGTCATTTGCAACTCTTCCTACGTCTCTGGACCAAACCATTTTGGCGGTTATGTAGATCAAAGTCATTAAACACAGGTCTGTGTTCATTTTCAGAAACCTTTGCGTTTAATTTTCATATAGCGTCTGACTGCTTTGTGGTTGGAGGTGACTTGCCGTTAAACTAATTTGGTTCGCGTAGATTCATCCTACCGTTGCAAAGGAAATTCTGTGTAGTCGATGATATCATCTATTATCCACCCAAAAGAAGCCCCGCGATGGTAAGCAAGAATAGCCAACCCGCAAGAAAGAACACACAATGCGCTCAAGGTGGAACTAAACATAGGAGATCAAAACAAGAAACGTCCGTCCACGCTACATTCAAATTAGATGCTAAATAGATTTATTTGACCATTCCTTACGGTCTTGCTACCGATGAAAGCCTACCTTGTAATAGGCAAAGCTGCGTACTTTGCTGAAATAAGCAACGCAATACCTGTGCCGTTGGTTAAATGGAAGATGTCATAGGTCTTTACAGTCACTGGAATCGCGGCTCTCTATGAATTGAGCTATCCAGCGATCCTTAAATGTTTGGCGAGGGCTAAGAATATGGTCGCAATAACCTGGAGCGAAGTGGGACTGACAGTGATGGCGGTTCTGATATTTGATGTGAAAATCAGGTCAACGTTCATAGTGTCGCTCGGAAAATACGTCTCAACGGCCATATCTGCTGAAACTGCACCAGTGTTGTTCACGTATTCCTTTGTGGCTGTGTCAGATGCAGCACCCTGTGCCCCAAGATCTGCATCCATGTGGTATCCCATGGTTAGGATGCCGCTCACCGCATCACAAGTCTTTCTTACAAACGCGCCAGAACTTTTAATGTACTGAGATCCGCTTAGAATCACTATTTGATTTTAAAGATAGTCTAGAATATTAACGGCGGATTCTTTAGTTTCAGATACGTTCTGTGAGTTCCTCAATGCTGACTCGCAAAGACAGAGCAAATAGGTTTGTTTGGATCTGGACATTTTTAAATCTGTACATCTCTGTGCCAAGGGACACAACGTAATTTGCTGCAGATCATATTCCATCTATAATATTTACTGTTGTGTTAATTTTGTCAGGGCTAACAAGCAGACGTGGTATACTTATAAAATTTGGGAAACAAGGAAATGTACTAGGTGGTTATTCAAGCGTTGAAAAAGCGATGGACCTTTCACGATAAGGTGAAATTATGCTTTGAATGAATGAATGTCAAACCATCCGAGGCGGTAAGAAAACTCGCGCATGATTACGAAAGATTTTCAGTGACGCGATCATTGCCAGTGATGGGTTTTGTGCCAGAACTACGTTTTAAAAATGAAGCAAAATATTTAGCAGGCGCTGTGTTTAATTATTAGGATTCTGAGATAATAATGTCTATAGTATGCCTTTTGGTCCCAGCACACGTTCGCAACAATAATTCATTTAACAGAAAGTTAAAACCAAAAAAATTGTGTTCTAGTGTGCGACCACGGACTGCGAAGACAGCGTGAGAGACTAATTACTCTCTGGTGCAAATTACCTGTAGTGGCCAAAGTTTCTTTAGAATTAATTCTCACTGAAATGCATTGTTCTAGGACTGGATATCCTGCATGGGATGCACTGGAAAATAGAATTAGTATATGTATTTACGAGCAATTTTGTAATTAATTTGCCGTTGATATATGCACTTACGGGCAAACCAATCTGATTCGCATCCAAGCACTCAGAATTATGCATTAATATTCCCCTGCCCATGGTTTACTATTTCAAGAGAACAGATAAACCAGTATGAGATGGAGTACAAGCACTATTAGCAACGCGGACTTGATAGAGATAATGGAGGGCTTAGAGTTATACTGTACAGGTGACAGGGTTTTGTCAGAGCAGGAGGAGAACGACATATCAATATAAATGGGTTGGATGATTACCCTCTGTTGTAAAGTGTTTAATGTGGAATCTACCAAGCCTAGTAGTACGACAAAAGCATACACAGCGGTGCAAATATGGTTCAGCATGTGTGTGCGCCAAGTGTTCTCTTGTGAAAACCATTAGGAGCCTTTATATCTCCATCGGACTTACGCTAATGTGTGTAGTTCGGTAGATGCCCATATTATGTAGATCCTTTAGGATCATGGTCATCGTATGACGAAATTCTGACCGAGACACTGCAAACAAACGTTGAGACGAATGCCGGCATGCACAGCTGGATTTATCATGCGAATGGACCTTCGTATGGCAACATTATCGGCCTTGAGAACGCTGAATATTGTTGGCCGAAACCCAATGAATTTAGATATAGCTGTTACTGCACACCCGTCTTTGAATATACTTTTTATTTTCATTGCTGTTCAGGGATGAACTTCAGTATACCTACCTGTATCATGCAGTTCTGTATCCAAGACCATTTCTTTGTACATACCTGCTCTTTTAATTGGCGTTAGTGAATGATCAGTATTACTTTAAAACAGTTTTGCTTTGTCTTCGTTTTTTCTTTTTGGGCTGAATTACATTGTTTCAAAAATCATGAAAAAAGCAACTACTCACATTGACAACTCCATTCCAAACCTGAATGAGTGGTTCAACATGAGACTTGACTTTATGCTATACACAGGCACCAGTTTTTTTGTCAAAGATCTTCCTCGACTTGAATTCAGGGTCGGTTCATGTAGGTCTATCTTTACCCTCTTTCTGAGATTTGTATGGGTATTTTTTAGTAAATTGAGCTATCGTCAGATTGTAAAAGTCCTCAAACTTTGAAGAGGCTCTGGTTTTCGGATCGATGTTACGGGTGCAATCCATACGCTTTATTCAAATTCCAACACACGATGAACGTTCGTAAGGTGCATGCCCAAATATGGGTAAGCTGAACATTTCTTTAGTGCAGCACGTGGTGCTCCTTTCGGTACAGTGCTGCAATCATCTTTATAATTTTCATGTGTCTGCTGCCATGTGGTCTGACTAAATCATCTTGGTATCTGCAGAACCACTCTCGCTTTGCGCTTACTGCTTATATATTGTAATTACGCGATTGTCCATCCTACGTGTGTCATACAGTTGCACTAGTTTTGTTCGGTCAGATATCGTTCACATCTATTGATTTATTTCAACTGAAACACTAGCAATTGAAATGTTTGAACATCAATTAAATTTCACTCTCCAGTTATCTCTATCTTCAAACAAATTGTGTGACCAAACCGATGCTAAAAACTGTATGTATTGAAGTCAATTAATCTGTCATACATACTAAAGGATATCAATATTGTGGGGGATCAAGTTAAAATAAACATTTCATTTAATTCACGAAGTCGAGAATATTAGTAATTGGCAGCTGCATATGTTAATAAAATTGTATTAAGATATGTGTTAAAATTAAAGTAAAAATGTCGAGAAACTGCAAAATGTCTCGAGCCATTTAAATTAGAATTAGAATTTTAAATGACCAGGACTATTTTAATACATATATGCATATAGATGCATAAACTACCAGAAAAACACGTCCATTTATACCTTAAAATCTAAGTAAAAACTCGATCCTAGATTTGACAATTTACATAAATCACGTTCATATGATTGCTTTGATTATAAACTATTTCATCACACTCGTATAAGATTTGACACGATAACAAATAAATAGAAGTTCATGTTATTGCATTCTGCATATTGCACGATCGGGGATTACTTATTAATAGCCACTTACATTAAACAAATATTACTATGACAGTTTGTTGAAATTGATTACACTGTAATAATAATAAGTGGTTCCTAGAATTATGAGATATAAGCATGTGATTGTAATATGAGCAAACAGTAAATAGTATTATGCTCCATTCAATAGTGTAACCAAAATATCGATAATGTTGCATCTATTTTGACTCTAACACAATCGTACATACATTGATAACACCACTCAAAAGACGATTATTTAATGACGATTTTTGTAATGCATTAGTTTTTCATTTTTTAGAGTGGGGGTCGAAATAGCTATGTACAAATCAGTAGTATTGACCAGCCATTGTACTTTGAGTTGATCATGTTCTAGTGCAATATCCTTTTTCAAAAGATACAAATATAATAATAAAAGTGGTATCTGATTTATTGAAATTGGGTAATTCTAAATAATATAGATTATCATATGCTTTTCCAATAGTTCTGTTTTCCATCAAATAATTTGCTAAAATTGAACGACAGCTATCTAGTCATTTCCATTTCAGAATGTTATAACTCAATAATATCAACATTATTTATTCAGTATGATACTTTATCAAATAGTCTGTACAGTTTTCCTATTGTATCTGCAGTTTCATATTTTTGTTACATATCACTTTATGTGATTCTGATTAGGCCAAATAAACTTATTTTTCAGGATTCTCTTTACCGGTTGGATGAAATTGTGGGAAACATTTTAACACCGCCTTCTGGATATTTTGATTTCAATGAACATTTTAGGGACAATTTTTCGACTCGTCACACGAAAGGGAATTTTGGAAAAATGGTCTGGTCTGTCTGACTATGGCCAGTTTACCCTCATAGGGGATTGTTATCTCATCATAACAATATCGTTATATGAGAAAGGGCGCTAAACCCCAAAACAAGAACAACAAGAAGTAAAACAAAGGGTATTGCTAGTTTGAATCCACCCTATATACAAGCGTGGTTTAACTGTTATCTTACAGAAGTAAATAAACTCACCTGTGTTCACAGAAGAATATGGACAGAACTTTATCAAACCACAGCATATTTACGCGGTAAATATGTAATGCAAATCCGATTCAAAAGAACTTTACGTCTTCTGTACAGTCTACTGTTCCAAATCAAATCCTGCAAACATCCGGTCACAAATACATTACAGTAAATTTGGGAATTTCTTCATTAAGTAGTCTTGAAATAAAATCTATGTGATCAAATGAATCTCAAATGGGTAATGATTCAATACTAAATTTATGACTCTTGTTGAAAAATGTCCAGCTTGTGCGAGCCTGGGCCAAAAAGCTGCTGGACTTTATTCAACTCGATTCATTAATTCTATATTAAATCATTACCAATTTTAGTTCCTCGATAAATATTGTTTTCACGTGACGTCACGCAACGTGTGCACTTTTATATCCGCCATTTTGATTCCCCAACTACGCAAACCAGCACCTAACAACATTATTCTTCCCACATAATTATAAAAGCACGTCTCATGTTCTGCGTAAAGATATCCTAAAACATCACATTCTATTCTGCATGTCAACCGCACGGGACCAAATTCATGGCATTTCTTCTTTTTCTTTAAATAAAACATCGAAATATCAACCGTCATTTTAATTCTTTTATAAACAAACAGATCCATCGATAAACAGTCGCAAAAACAAATGGATACACAAACGAGTAGAAACATGTAATGATTTTCAATTTTCGTGGGCTGAAATCAATCATTTGGTTATCATTGGGCTGAAATCAATCATTTGGTTATCATTCAAACTATAGAGCCAATTGTTAATATAGAATTTCATATTTCAAAAACCATTTCACAACTACTTGGTTTTAACATTCGACACAAAGTAATGTTCTATTAGGAATATGTCTCATTTCAATACACTGAAGATGAAACAATATTTGACCGTACAAAATAAAATTGGTTTGTCAGCGGCATTGGGCACAAGCAATTGCTTTTGAGAAAACTATTTCTATATAAAATATCTGGCATAACACACATGTCATGAAAATTTAATTCTATAACTGATATTGGTATCCCGAAGATCACAGTCCGGAAATACTCGCTCGAGATGACAATCTTAGGGACATCATACAAAATAGTTTTTAAAAACATATCGAAATGTTGTCTGTTTGTCAGAAATAACTACATTTGATTTTGATAGTTTTCTGCATTGCAATTCAGCTTCACTATTTGGTCTTTTGATATAAGCCAGGGAACTTCCAGGAATATTTTGTCTTCCGTGCTTTAGGGGCCACTAACTTCAATAATAACGTATATATCATTTTGGTAAAGAAAATATCCTTTTAGGCGATTAAATCAGGTGCGCACGTGTTGCATTATGGGTGTTTGTCTACATGATCGTGACGTCAGTGGAAACATCCCATAGATTGTTCTCTCTTAGGAATTTTCAATTGAAACTGATGAAAACTTATTTCACCAACTCTAAAAAATAGTAGTAATTGTTCTTTGTAATGAGTTTCATCTCTCTCTCTCTCTCTCTCTCTCTCTCTCTCTCTCTCTCTCTCTCTCTCTCTCTCTCTCTCTCTCTCTCTCTCTCTCTCTCTCTCTCTCTCTCTAACGTTTAATAAATGTCCACTTACTGAACAAAGGTGAATTACGTAAGACGACTAATGACTTGTTGTCTGGCAAAATATTACAACTTTCATTTGTAGCTACAGATGATACGTTTAATGATCCGAGAAAATACACTTATCAAAATAATTCCAACGCTTCTCTGCATGTGATAAATGTGACGAGCTAGAATAAATCTGTCATACCTTTTCATTTCTTCAACAACATCAAGCCGGGAAACATCAGTTGTCGTCACTTTATCCTCTAGGACATTTTTCACCCTGAATTTTCAAGCCCTGAGACAGAAAGTTGTAAACAGTGAAAGAAAAATTTAAATTGGTGAGTAGTGTGTTTCAGTTCTGCAGTTGAATTTTGCTTTGTTTCATTATGTTGGTTTTATTTTTGTTTGTTTGTTTTTATTTGTTTTGTTTTGTTTTTGTAAGGATTTTTGTTCAGATGGGCGGCTTTTTGGTTTGTTTGGGTTTTTAATGGCAAACATGATTATCGATCGCTACAGAATAAAGTAGAAAAGTAAATTATATTTTTCATAATAGAAGGAAATGGGTTTGTGGGTTTTTCCCATTCAATCAATTTGATGTTAAGTATGCTGTGTAATTTCCTGACATTGTTTGAGATCCATTGTGAGTTTATTAGCACCCTTAGAATTTATAGATTATCACACAAAATGATATTTATACCAAAGCATGAGTGTATTGTCTCTTTCTATTATTCACCTATTATTTGATTAAAAAAATTGATTATTTGGTTACTCATTTGATTTTCCAGAAACAAGTCATAACTGGTCACTCAGAACAATTCGCTAATTGCTTTTAGTAACTGTAAGGGAGTGAAATCACTCTGTCTCCAAAAGCAGTGCAATAGTATCATGTCGTAAAAACCTTTCTGTAATGTAAACGTGACAATGTGATTATCATCGTTTATTAATTTAGCCATTTCAACTTGTAGCAATTTTCGTTGTATTTTGCGCCAAAGCAATGTATGTACATTTATATAAAAGTATATTTAGGGTATGTAACTTTCTCGTTCTTGCATCACTTTCCTTTCACATTCCTGCAACCCAGTCTATGATAGCTTTGTGTACTCAGACAGTGTCATATCATTTTGTTTATTCGTCTACGCTGTGGTTGCGCATACAAATACTAGTAATTGACCCTTGTAGTGGGTTGAATTCTCTCTCATCATTGAATTGTCTCACTAACAACACAACAACACAAATTCCTCCATTTTGTGTAAAGAACTTGATTTTTAATCAAATGTATTGTAAATATTCTAAGTATTCCTGTTGACTTGAAACTTTTCTTCATTTTCTTGATTTGGTAGATTGTGCCGTACATTGATCGTATACTTTAACAATATGTCTGCCATAAGCAAACACGGCTTCAGTTTTATCCACTTTATGCAAATCCGTTTATAAAACCCATACGGCGTTTGCTCGTCCCAGGATCTGTGGAAAGAAGTGAGTGAGAGTGCTTAACTTGAGCAGGATATGACGTCAGTATGGTACTAATTTAGTTTCGACGACTGGATCTAGCATGCTTACACGCCAAGCAGTAGGTGGCATCTATTTACAGATGCGTCGACTGGTCTCCATCCAAGTTAAATAGCCCAGCAGATGCTGGTTCGAACTGATCCATGGGACGATAGGGAGCAATAAAACTTACTGCCCTGTACATATTAATATCTGTTTACAGAAAGAAAGAAACCAGGAAAGTTCACTGCCCCGCATCTGCTAGTAGAAGTTTACAGCTGGGAAAATTTGATCAAACAACTTGAAATGCTCAGCGCAAAAACGTAAACATTGATGGCCAAGGCGGAACTGGACCCCATAACAATCTAATCCCAACTCTGGTGTGTCTACCAACAGACCACGCTGCCGCTGCATACTCCAAAACCTTGATGGCTCCATCAAGGTTTGAGGGGAACAGCTAAAATACAAGAATACTAAATTTAGTGTCTAGAGAACTGAAAATAGACATGCGAATGGATATTTTAGTGGATTTGACAGTTAGAATTTATTGGCGCAAGGGTTCAGCTATAGTTTCCATATGACAAAATCGACTTTTCAAATGAGTAGTATGGGCCAGTTTTTCTCAATTGTTTTAAATAGCTGAAGATCTTTGAGTAGGTCCACGCTAGCATTAAGGGAACAAATTTCCGTCCGTGAATGGTTCAACAAATCAAACTAATTCTTCCTTTCATATCATGAAGGGCACTAATGTTCCAGTAGGCTGGTACTTATAGAAAGATTGTAGCAATAGACGTAAATATATTATTTATGCCTCTAGGGTAATACCAACATTCTGGCTTGAATTCTTAATCTGCAGATTGCAAAACTGACTCCTGACATTATTAAGCCAGAAACACGCGTATGTTTCAGGCATAATTTTTCTTTGCTACCTTGATTGGTTATTTGTTTTGCAAAGATAAGATCAAGAATTTCAGTCAAATAAACGAAGTTTGTCAACTTTATAAGTAATTTTATTTTATTTTCATATATACATTGCAAAATTTAACCTTTGGGAAAGAAAATCAGAACTGTATCTAATTTCGTTTGGTTTGTTCTTCGACTCATGTAATCGGACAGTTTTCTAAATACAGGGACATGATTTTTACATAGGTGTTACACCTGTGCAAACATTTCTTGGTTCGGATACCCAGCAAATCCGGAACAAACTCTCCAGATTTGAGCCAACATTATCAAAATGTTTGACAACATTGTTTTCTATTATTTGTATCGAATTAATTATGTCAATAATGATAATCATCCCTCTTCCAGAATTATGTTGTATGATCTTATGAAGGCATACATTTGCAACGAATGTATTCCAGTTGTGCAACTTTATTAATTAAACATGTTCAGTTCCATATCGTTGTGAGCATATTACTTTCATGTAGCGGGCTTTTCATATATTTTTTCTTCAATATCTTGAATGTTATTCTACTTGCAAGTCGTTTTCTAATCTGTTCGCCGTACCTGATGAAAGAAATAAGCATAAGTAAATAAAATGTGAACAATATTTACGATTATAAGACTTAGAATGGATGGAGTTTGCAAATAACTTTTCGCATTATGGCAGTTAATGACCCTTACGCTACCTAGAATTAGCTCTTTTAGATGTGTTTGCCCATGCACTTATCTCGAACCCAAAGACATCTTTTTAATTTGCTTTCCTCACTTTAACTATGTTTCTTTGTTTATTCTCTTTATATCACCGTTACCCCTATAGTTTATTCCTTTATGTTCATTTTTTTTTCCTTTCAAAAGACTTTCTAGAAGGCCGTGGCGTAAAGGATTTGTGTATGCAGAACACCAAGCCGCCGACATATTTGTTTATCCAGGTACGGGTACATATACGTACTTAGATCTGAAATTTTTTTCCGCTTCTCTGCTTTCAGATTATGATTGGATGGTCCCTGATGACCCTCACAGCAGTTACCACTTCCCAGTCTCTATAAAGAACATCAACTCTACCATCGATTATCCGATTCCACAATGGAATTTATGAAGGCTGACTGGGCCAAATCTGAAACACTTTGCAAATCTAAATTTAACAGAGATACCCTTTAAAACGCGAATGATCTTGTTCATTGTGCGAAGTTGCCGCGGTCCGATGCCAACCAATTCACGGAAGAATGGGGCACACAATGAGTGAAAACAGGATGCATGCGAAGACTATGAAAATGCTCTTATAGTTCGTTCCGTTCAGTATCACCAATGATATCCGAGACAGTAACTCTTTGAATTTCCACGTAAGCCTCTCATAGCGTAGTTAAAGTTACAGATTACGTGTCGCGCACTAATGATTTCAACACTATTAGTATCAACATAGACAGCAACACTACTCGTTCGATATATCCTGAAAAAGATTGTTAATCAAATTTATGTTGCCCTTGGAGTTATGCAAGGGTTCATTTGTGATTCAGGACATAGCGGCAATTGAGAGCCGTTGAGTCTAACAAGTAAACAAACATGATCTACTCATTAGACAAATTATATGATAAACATATAATAAATAAGTTACAAAACTAGATGATGCAGACAATTATCTACACTTCAAGACGCTGATGTCAACATTCAATGAGCTATAGACACTCTTATCATTCATGTTGCTGAGGTCAACTAATTAAGACTATTCAGATGCATTCTGTTGGTGTGGATGCATTTCATTCAGTTCCAGCAATCAACTGCTGGAACCTATCTTTCCGCAGACCTAATTTCATGAGCAGATGTTTTTTACATACCACATACGCATCTTTGGAAGCTGGATCTAGTTCTGATAACTTTAATAAAAGTCAATGGATGATGAACCTGATAATGAGCATCGTTGTCCTGGTCTGTAAATTGTGGCCATGATATGTTTACTTTAATAAAGATGACATATGATACAAATATCTTTTATTGTGTTTTACTTCATGTTCCATGTTTCGTTACACAAATATGTCTACCTGCATTTAATATGACGTCATTGACTACATTTTGTCTTCTTGTATAATGAAATGTAGGACCAGTTGTTAATGGACAGGACCAGTACTATTTTCAGGTAACTAGTCCTGTGGGCTTGTGGATTTTTTGACGAGTTTCACACACTGACCCTGTTCAACATTTTACATCTACTTTACTTGAGATTGGAGAAGAATCAGTTCCTAAGTTCTTGCCTAACTCTAAAAGAACCCAAAACCCATGGTTCACTAAAGACTATAAAGAATCCATTATACAACGTCGAGAAGAATTGAAAGAATTTAACAGTCTTCCGATGCCCGAAAAGTTCAGTAGGTACCGCATATTCGGGATTAAAGAATGTAAGATAGCATCGTGGAAAAACAATTTCTACTTTAAACTCTGTTTGTCTATAAAGAAAGTATGGGGCTCTGTCTCCAAAAATAAACGGTAATGGTAATAATGATTCTTTCTAACATCTAAAATCAAACAACAAGACTTCAGCTTCAAACATGACATAGCAAATGTACCTGCTGACAGCTTTTCTAAAACTTCATCATCATCTAATCATTCAGCAGACTTTTCAAGACTGTAAAGTCAAAATAAGAAGGTGCACTTAAAATTCACAAAAAAATTTCAGAAAGTTATAATCAATTGTTCTCACTTCAGAACTTCTAGAAGCTTTGAACATGATTCATGACACATCCACCAGACCTAACGAAATATATTACCAATTTTCCAAAACTATTATTCGGCAGAGTTTTGAAGTAAAAACAAAAGTCAAAATGAGAAGGTACATTTTCAATCAATATAAAAATTCAGAAATTTATAATCAACCGTTTTGCACTTTTGGAACTACTTTTGGAACTACTGGAAGCTTTCAACATGGCCCGTGACACATCTACCAGGCCTGTCAAAATACATTGCCAGGTTTTGAAATACTTTTAAGAAATTTTCCATGCTTTATGGACCACTGGTAATATACCAAAAGGTTGGAAAGAGGTTACGGTAATACCTGTTCCGAAACAAGGTAAGGATAGCACATATCCTAGCAACTAGGGTCTCATTGCCTGGACACGTTATCTGTAAAACCTTGGAAGAAATGGTCAATGCAAGACTTGTTTGGTATCTTGAGACTAACTAAATTTTCTTGTTAAAATACTTACATAAAAGAGGATTTTTAGGCTTCCTTTTCAGAGCCGAAACACGGCTCGAAATAATGTGACAACCATATAATGTAATATAAAAGGAATGGGGACATTAATCGCCAACAATTTCGTCAACCTCATCATGTAGTGAATACCAATGAAATGCCATAGATCAATAAATTACTACAAAGACGTATTCATTCTTATAAAAATGATTTGGACTAGATGGTTCACACGGACATAATACTTTTTTTGCATATTTGTTTATTTCTGGGTGGAGGAACATGCGACTTGTGGAGGGGGGGTTAATGTTGTATTCTGTCCACAACAAGATGTTTCCTACGATAACTTATACCAAATTGCAATGAAACTTTAATTAGAAAATTATAGATAGTGAATGATCAGCATTTTCAACACGTTTTATCTCCTGAACAAAAGAAAGATAAAGATTATGAACTTGCGTTACAACAAATGGCAAGTATTGGTCTAAAAAAAAAAAACAATTAATTCTATTAGTTTTACGTGGGTCCTGTTCAAATTTTGTTACTGAAGTGGAACAGACTCAATAAATATACACAAATCACATTCCCTTCATGGCAAGATTAGCGGCTCAAACACTCCCATTAATTTTCATTTACGTTTTTGACAGAAAGGACTCAAGCCTTTGATTTATAACTTATATTTTTACATTCTATAATACGTAGTTAGTAAATCCCTGAATTAGTCATTTAAATATGCATTTTAAATAGTAAGTATTGGTTAATCATTACATTTCTTGTTATAAGCCAGAGAACCCTATACATAATAAACCTATATTCGTTTATTTAGAGGGCATACATACTCCATCCTTTTAAAATTCTCGCCAAAACACATTAAACATGTTATAAACAGACTCCTCCTGTGAAAAGTATGACTTAATACTTTATTTCTGTAAGACAGGAAACATACGCAAAATGTTGCTCTGCTACAACATACATGTCAAAATGGCGGTCTAATGTTAATTTCCAGTTTGGTTCTAAATTTTGATTGACTATTTAACACAAGGCTCGCGTTGGCTCCAAAGTTACATACTCAATTACTGATGCTTTTCTTTTTGTTGTTGTTATAGGGTTCAACGCCATTTTTAATCACTAGATAGGCTTTGCATGGCGGCAAGTATAAAAGTTGGATGAAGAACCCAGGAAAACCCCGGAAGGATCCACCAACCCCCGAGAATCTACTGGCAAGCTTTCGCACATACACACATTGGCCAAGCTCGAGACTCGAACACACACAGACTAGAAGCTTAATACCAATGTGTACATCACTTTAATATCTACAACAAAATTTCACATATGCTTTTTCAAACTCTGAAAGATAAAATGGTAACTAGTGAAATAAAAATCAAAATTGGTGTGTTAGATAATGTATTTTGTTAAATTTCTGCATCAGAAATAAGTAAACTACTTATATGGTTTGTGAGTTTAACGCACTTTCTCAGCACATAATAAAGCTAAATAAAGAACCAACGACCCAGAGGAAGATACTGGCATGTTTTCTCGCATTCCCACGTTTCCAGAGCAAGAGATTTGATCCCACGCATGCAGAATGTAGATGTCAGTGACCTGTAAGGGCGAGCACCCTACATTATTAGACCATCCATGGCCCCAATATAAATACATAAATTTAGTAAGTAAATGAGATGCAAATATATTAATAAATGGAACGAAAAGAATTAAACATCTGAAAATAATGATCCATTTAATTAATATAAATCGTACAAATTTATAATTTTGCTTTGTCGTTTCTTTGTTATCCTTGTTTTTCTTTGGTGTGGAGGTCGGGGTGAAGGGATGGGGTTTCGGGTGGATAATCATCAAACATGACAATTTCTCGCATAATTAAAAGATAGTCTTGTTTGCATTGTTTATTATGCAATGAAATCAATGTGGTCTTCCTGTCAAAAGAGCTGATTCTGTAATAAATGTTCTATTTCATTGGTTGCCTTTTTACATGTATAAAAACACATTGCTTAATGTAGATTGGCTGTCTGTAATTGTCTCAGTAGATTGGGATACGTGATTTGGTGAATGCATTATTTTCCATGACATTGTGCGATAATTGTGTTCCATTACAATATACTTTAGTGAAGATTGTAATCGATTGGGTTGCATTTTCATTTCCTACTGCTATGTATTAACCAGACATTCTCTCATCTCTCTTCTCTCTCTGCTTGCAGCATAGCAACTTTTGTTTTGTACTTTCCATCTTTTTTTATTTTTTCTCCGTACGTGAGTATGTTGGTCAATATAAATGTTCATCCGTGCTTTCGTCTTCAGCCACGACTGCGCACAATCAATTTTTCAAAACAAATTAATTCGATACACGTTTGTATTTATTAATAAACTAATTAGATTTTCATGACACCAAAGGAATTTTTATACTTATTTCAAATTTTTTGTACTTGTATATTTTTTCTTGCAATGGGAGTATATATGATTTACAAAAATATTTTGTACCATTCATTGAATACAGAAAATTAATGAATGGATGAATAACTATATAGAAAATAAAAAGAATTAAAGTACCAGTAAAAAGTGTAAACTTTAACATTTTTGGACCACACAAAGTCCATGGTCTCAATACACATGTAATCTACATATTAATTTAAAATATAAAACGATAACAATACAATAGAAAGTGAAATAAATAATGTGCATGTATTTATACATTGCATACCCATTTAATCTTTGATCGAGGCTTCGATGTTTAATCCGCGTTTCCTTAATCCATATCAGGACTGAAAGTATTTTGTTGTCAATATTCTCAGATGATCCAAATTAAAATATATTATTCATATACATGTCAGTATGAATTGTCAAGCAAAAATATTTGCAAAACGCAAAGGAGGAATAAACACAAATAAACACATCATTGCAATCATTAATTCTTTTCATTCAAGAAAAAGAACTCGTTTAACATGGCATATGAATATGTATCGGTCTCTCTAAAAGTCTTAGTGTGTTCCTAAGCCATTTCAACCTATTTCTTTCCACCTTCTCGGCTCAAAACACTATGTGCCTGTGTATATGTATAAATGTTTTACACATTAACTGGATTTTGAAGGCCAATAAATGTGATTTGACCACAACGTGCTCTAGTTTTGAACACATTTAAATCATAAGTACACAAATCAAGCACGATGTGACACAATCATCTAATTACTATTTTGAAGATGTTGTTTCATCAATGAATAAACAGTTTATCTGGTTATCTTACAAAACTCTACCTTCAAACATTATGATAATAGCGGACATTTACTTCCTAAAGCACCAGCTTGTTCCAACAATCATTTAAATGTATCATTTTAAAGCATATATTCATCAAAACCGTTAAAATATAGAAACATGCATTCCATCAATGATGTTTAATGTAAATATAACAATTTGTTACATTCACATTTCTTCCTTTTTGCACAGCTGAACAGAAGAAGGCATGGTGTAATTCAAAGTTTTGCGTCAAGACTTTCCATGCATATAGAAAGAATATTAATGCTTTCATATACAATATACAATCTGCATTTGAACATACACCAACTTGATTCTTTTTTTAACATCTGCTTTCTAAGTGAAAGACTGTTTATTACGGTAGCTTCAGCTTCTGTCACGCTTTATGGATGTCTGCAAATATACAGCGAAAACCACATTTTATTTTCTACAGAAAATTTGTTCTAACGTTAATCACGTCATATGTGTGATATGTCTGGTGTCATCAAGTGCGAAAAATGTATTAGTTAACGTTGGGTGGAACTTACATTACTTCTAGAGTGTCTTATCTCGTTTTCCTTTTCCTTTTGTTTGTTTGCTTTGCCTACTTTTTGCCTCTATCGAAATGTTCTATTCAGCGGGATGACTATTTTCCTTGCATGTGCAAACATAACTAGTGTTTGTAAAAGAGTAATACCTTTCTAATCTAGATAGGTCCGTTTCCTACAGATGTAATAAAATATTTAAAAATTAATGTGCTTTGTTTCCAAAATTCAACAGCACTGAGGATATTTATCCTTTAATCTGCAATTTATCTTCAACGTGCCATTTGTAAAATCTGATTATCTTACGAATTAGTTATCTATTAAAGTATTAAAACTCATATTGTTGATAATATTACAATTCTGTTCTATTGTATTTTACGCTATTGTCCTTCCTACTTGTGTCATTTTCTTTCACTAGTTCTACTTGGTCAATATCGTTCACATTTATTGATTTATTTCAAGTCGAACATTTGCTACTGAAATGTTTCAGCATCAACTAAATTTAATTCTAGCTCGATTATTGCTTTTCTAGTTTCCATATAAACCAATAATGTATCCACATATAATTAGAACCATTATTTATGCCCATCTTCAGTTCTCATATTAACGTATCGCTAGCTTTCATTCTACATCTTCTATCTACATAAGATTTGGTAAGGCTTATTCTGGTCAGTTGCTCGAGCATCATATACATAGAATCACGTTTTGTACAAAATAACAATGAAAAAATATCTGGAAAAGATTTAGGTAGGATAAGAATCCTAGCAGGCAGCAAACAATTAAATGGCGCTAGCTAAACAAGCAGCCATATCTGAAAATCAAACAGACATGGTCGCTAAAATTCAGCCAAGTTAGAAAATTTATGGAAACTGCATTCAAAAGTGTCCAACACGTTAACACCAAAAGAAGACTACCAAGACAAATAGAAAAAAATTGTTATCAAACGATCAGCAAAGGCATTACAATTCACGGTCACGCTGTCAGTTAAAGCTACGACACCTTACCCATCAAGATCGACAGATAACACTTAGCCCACTTAGCGATCAAAGTCCACAGTTAAAGCTAAACCAGCTTACTTATCAAAGTCCAAGGATAAAGCTAAAAGCTCATCCAGCTTAGCGATCAAAGTGAACAGGAGAAGCTAAGCCAGTTTAACCATCAAGACCCACAGTAAAGCTACACCAGCTTAACCAACAAGGTCGACAGTTCACGCTAAACTAGCTTACCCATCAATGTCCATTCTTCAAGCTAAGTCACCTTACCCATCAAAGTCCACGGTTAAAGCTAAGCCAGCTTAACGATCAGTTTGCACAGTTAAATCTAAGCCAAATTATCCCTCAAAGTTCATAGTTAAAGCTAATTAAGCTATAATGTCAAATGAGTTAGTTAAATGTATGGACACTGCCGTTTGCGGGGTGTCCACAAGTTTATCTAAACTAATCACACTAGTAACGTTTCCTCGTCTTTGGGAAACAGATGCGAAAAATTCGAAATCTGTCAAGGGACTAACGAAAGATGCACAAGAAAATCATAATGTGGGGAAATTTGCAGTTTATGTATCAGTACCAGGGAGCAACGTAAAGCAAAGTAATAGTGAACAGCAAGAAAACCATTATCCTCTTGATGTTAAGTATGTTATATTATTTCCTACTTTTGTTTGAGATTCATTGTTTCATTCGACTTTTATTCTTAAACATCAGCTTTTCTTCGCCAAAATCATTCATAGTTCATAACTTTCTCTGAGC
>JAECUM010011885.1:0-11533 GCA_016617855.1 Megalonaias nervosa | reverse complement strand
TATATATATATATATATATATATATATATTGGAAAAAAAACAACAACACGTGTTGGCAGGCATACCAAACCAAATATCTAATCGAAGTAAGGTAAGGAATTTAAAAAAAGCAAAATAAAGACATACTACTGCCCACTTTTAATATAAGCCAATCACTTCCAGATGGGAGACATGCATGTTTACAAATCTTGCGTCAGATATCTATGTAAAAACTAGTTGATGTGCGAAATAAATCATGCAGTTATGTACCTTACATCCTGTACTTAATGAAAGAACAAACAGGTCTATTGTGCTGCTGCGTTTAAACAGTCAAAACAGGTATTTTGATTTGCTCTAAAATCTTTTCGGATCAGTTACTAGAAAGTCTTAATACCACCTCAACCACAACCCCACCCACTCCCACCCACCCCTAAGTTAATGAGCATCATAACCAGTTGCACAACAAATTGATGCTTGACATTTCCATCAATCACTAATACGGGATAGTCAATATACAGTTATCTCCCTTAATCTATCGTGTCGTACATTGTTGACAAAATCTCGACCCATAGCTTACACATCACATTCCGAAGTCGTTCCATAACAAAGTCGACCGATTACAGACTAAGTCGATACAGATTTAATTAAGAAATCATTACTGTCACGGTTTGTCAATACTATCAAATAATGTCCAATTCAGCCCAAGGTTTGTAGTGTATTTTTTTGTGTATATAATAATCTTCCAAGAAATATTGATGTATTTGGATTGAAAACAAAGTGATTAACTGGCATTTAAAAGTATGTACAATCAAATTCTTTAAAATTAGACTCATTACTAAAATAACCCTACTGAGTGCCTGCACCAGTTGTATGACTTTATATAAAGATTTAAAAGACAACGAAGGAAACAACGAAGTATATTTATTATTATATTTAGGATATATACCCCCCCCCCTTCTGAATGGGCCTGAGTGTAAGTAGTCAACTGAGAATGTATCTTGTGTCTTTAAAAATATATGGTAATGTATCATGATACAAGTAAGATTCCTCTCTCTCTCTCTCTCTCTCTCTCTCTCTCTCTCTCTCTCTCTCTCATCAGCGCATTCCTGGTCTGTTATTACATCTTATTGAATTCCCTTAAAAAAACGTGAATACTTTTTTTTCTCTGATTTTGGAGATTTGCTAAACAGTAAAGAAGGTTATCTGCATTCAACAGAAAGGAGCATGAAAGCCTAAGCGGAAATTAATGTTTATGGAGTTTAGTCTGTTGGCCTTTGCTTTTGATGACAAATCAGAAAGGGTGTGAACCAGTCGTTTCAAGAATGGCCACTTGCACTAAAATTTCGTCATTTTATTTAAGTGCAACTATCTCCAGAACATTCACTAGAATCTACGCTGATTTTCTTTCTGAGATGTTGCATCCAATTAGGTATGTAACATAAATAAGTTTTGGTGCAGGGATATAACGAATCTAAGTAATTACGTCCTCCTCCCTGTACGGTACAATTAATGTCTATTTCTATTTCCACACCGGCAACACTGGCCCCTATTCCAAAGCAGAGAAAGCCCCCACCCCACCCCATCCCGGCCCCATATTTCAGCCACCATGGCACGAATGAAGGGGTCCAGGGGGATCTGAGTTTGAATTTGACTCAATAATCGACCATGCAAAACATGATACAACTAATCAGGATCAGACTCAAACAACTGAAACGGAATGAATTTTGTCTTGATGCAAATCGATAGATTGATCTTTATATGGTCAAATGACACTCGTATATTGACTGTACTCAACATACGTAAAGGCATGTTTAATTACATATAAATGATTACCTGTGCATAGGGATTTATTTCCATTATGTAGATATATCACTTGAATGCGCAAATGAAAATGGAAATGTGTAAATGAAGTGCGTGTTTGTGCATATTTAATCATGGTTAATTGAATAGATGTTTGTATGTAATCATAGTGCGTCCAGTAATATTTAATCATGGTATGTATCAGATAAAATATAAATGTATACCTATTACAAATATTAAGATTACTTAGCCTTGTATGTAACCTTGCTTAGCCATAACAACAACATATATATATATATATATATATATATATATATATATATATATATATATATATATATATATATATATATATATATATATATAATAATAATAATAATAATAATAATAAGTATAGACATAACTGTGCTTGCTTGCTTTTCACATCGGTAATACACAACACATACGCTCGCACTCACGCACGCACACACACGCATAGATAGATAGTTAGATAGATAGATATATAGATAGATAGACATATAGATAGATAGATAGATAGATAGATAGATAGATATGAATGATCAAAAATTGGTAACGGCACAGTTACCAAGCAGATACCCAACGTTTCGAGCTAGTCAGCAGAGAGATAGCCTCATCTATTTAAATGATTGAATGACTGTGGGGTTCTAGCGAGAAAAGAGTGAAACAATAAAAACAAAGATGAAAAAATCAAAATTTGTAAACTACATGCCGTGTTTTGTTTTGGTCATATTAGCAAAAGTTTATCAAAAAGATCAACAGGCATTGCTTTAACACAGGCAACACCATAGACATTTTGCCCGAAATCGGTAATGTTGTCGGATTCAGGAACAGTTGACACCATTGAATGGTTGCCATTTTGAGAGTGTGGTGACTATCTCCTCAAAGGTAGTTAAGAATTAGAACAACTCATCTTGGTCCATGAAAAAAAAAACAGTTTATACCTTCTGGTTTCTATATTGATCTTAAGACAATGCACAAAAGTTACAATCCAATAGTTTACAAAGGAACAGATTGTATTCAGGTGTTTTACAACTGTTGGATAGTTACATATTTTAACTCAAGATAGCTAGATTTTGTATCTGATATATCGTAAACTAAAAGTGCTGAACCGACGATCTTTACTGAGGAAGACAACACACATTTTAAGTCAACCAGCATTTGTTACATTTGCGACAAAGAGATTGAAGGCTTCACTCTTGGAGATGATGACTCTCTCATAAGGCAATACAATGTGCCTGCACATAGCGATTGCAACTTAGATTTCAATACACAGAATTGGTCCCTTCTTCAGTACAGTCTCTCCGGATACGATGCACACCTCTTCGTAAAGAAAATAGTTAGACAATATCCTCATCAAGAGATAAAATTAATTCTTAACACAGATGACATTGAGTAAAGAGTTGCTGACACGTTTTCTTTTTTTTAACGATGTTAAGGATATAACGGCACAAAGAACAGTTTATTTGTTGATAGCTTTATATTCACGTGACAGTCATTAGATCAGATGGCAAATATTCTATGCAGACAATGAACTGTTTTCAAGAGCTGAAACATAAAATTCTTAAAAGGCGAAACACGTTGGTTAATCTGCAAGACTATTGCATATAAAGTGTACATTGATCCTATGCGACATATTGAAAGGTTGAATCATTACGACAGTAATCCTGAAATAGAGCATGACGCTTTCTTGAAAATATCTGGTGCTGAATTATAACTTTAGATGGATTTTGGCACGTTCCTCGTGATCCAAAGGCGAATCAAAGGACGAATAGAATTATTCAAAATAGATACGTACAAAAATCAATTTATCATTGCTGCGTTGATGAATGAAAGCGTAAAAAGCATGGGGAATACGATGAAAGCAAGTCTGAATCTTTTATTATGTATATTGATGCAACCTTTATGAATAAACGATGTTTCAAAATTTACCGGTGAATGACTTCAGATCGAAATCTGAAGAAAGAATTAAATGGATAAACGAAAACATGTTGAACATTCCTGACAAAAATGAAACTGGGTAAATACTTGAGGCAGAAATGGAAGTACGAAACATCTACATGACTATTTTAATGACTACCCACCCCACCTTTTGCTCCAAAGATAACCCGTGTCAATGTAAATAATTAATCACTATTTTAAAAGCAATTTGTAGGAGAGAGCAAAGCAACAAACCAACAGTTCCTAAGTTCATATACACTTTGAAGAAAGCAAAAGATAAATACGTTATTCACTGAAGAAATTAAAAGCTTTACGTTCAGTTAGGTTGGAAATTTACAAACGTCCACAGAGATGTCGGTTTAAATCAACAACCGTGGATAAAACAGTAACTTAAACTAGATACTATCTTTAGTCAAAAATCCGTGAATGATTATTAAAATAACCTCTTCTAACTGATAAGTAATTCAGTGTTTAGGAAGTAGATGCAACACCTTAGGAAGAGGACTAACGTGAAAATATGTAGAACAGGAAAGAAGTATTCAAAATATCAAAACGATTTGTAGTAAGCAATGCAAATAAAATAATAGAAGATGTAATGGTGCCGATAAGCTTGAGGAGCAAAAACATCAAATTAACTAATCTTATCTATGAAAGAATTACAATATTACGGCTATCTAAATACTCAACATACCAGTTTGGTTACAACAAGTTAAAACTCTAAATTAAATGGCCGATTACAAATAATCTTTACCTACACTGACACGATATGCATAAATGTTTAAAACAAACAATTTTATGACTACGTGACATAATACTGTTACTACTCTATGGTCTTAAACTAAGTAACAGAAAAGAGAGATATCCCAATAAGTTTAGTAAAATTCAACAAATACCTTATTTCCCAAGAATACAAAGAGAAAATTTAAAATGAACAAAAATGTTGCGAATTAAATCCCAAATAGTTCTAAAAGTTTCATCACAAGTCCAAATTTATGGAGTATTCCGAATTAATTCTAGTTTTGTTCCGAATGAATTAGAATCTTGAATGTGCTGATGTACCAATAGCATGGAATAGTGTTGATGTGTTAACATTCTTGATATATCACGATTTAATCCAAAATGTCTCTAAACGTCATCAGTTTCTTTCAAAACATTTTGTGCCTGAAGAAGCATACAGTAAATACGAAACTAGTTGCACAGAATTATGGGCGTTTGTGTTGTTTTTTTAATCCAAATTCTGAATCAATTCACAATAGTCCCAATATAGTGATTTAGTCCGAAATTATCAATGGGCACGTTGTAAATCCAAAGAATAATTTCAATAAAAGATTCTTCTCAAATTTAATATTAAACACTACTGAAGTTAAAGATAGTAATGAGTAATCCTGATGTAATAAATCTAGGGTATGTGCCATTTGTATTTACGTCTCCATGTTAAGGATTAATTGGATTTTTGTGATTACTTGTTTGATTATGGGCAATCGGTTTGGGGAAATATTTCTCAGCCCGAGTACTTAGCCAGTTGCTAAGGACAAACGTCACAGAGTGCAGTGTTAATGAAATCTAATGATGGCATGGTTTAGTTTCGTAGTGAGTTCAGGTCTCAGCCGCGTGAGTGGGCATGGAAGTAGTATGAATAGATGATGATCCTTTATCAGAGACCCCCTGCCCCCCCCCCAAAGCGTTCTACGTTAACATCTTTGTCAGCAGCCTTTGTTAGCTCAAAATGATGACTTTTACACGATAACACATTTTCTGACAAAAATATGCTTTGTGGGCAGGGGGTCTCTGAGAAAGGATGCATCATCTATTCCTACTACTATGACAGTCTCTCTTATTAGCTAAGATAATATTGGTCGAAATGTTATATTAAACAAATAAAATATATATAATGTCTTATTATAAACCATCAATCAGACATGTTGGATTCGATCTAACAAATAGATTTTGTAAAAGATTTAACTCGATCAAAGCATCGTCAGGATATACTGGGATAAAACCTAAAATAATAAGCGATTGCATTAAAAAGGTGGGTTATCATATATCGCCGAAATATGGGTCGGTTTGGTTATTCGCGGTTGAAAGCGATATGAGAATAGCGGGTTGGGCAGATGATGTGATGACATTTATTGACAATATGGTTGATATATTATTTGATAACGATATTACTAAAGCCACAGAAAATTGCTTAAAACAATAAAAATACTTGTCCTCATATAGAGGACTTTTTAAGATGAAGATGGTTATATTATTCAATGGTTATTTACAGATGTGATTGATTTGTTAATTAAGGACGGCACAGTATACATAAACTGATTGATGAACATGAATATATTTACAGATGGTCATGTGGTTGATTTGTTAATTAAGGACGGCACAGTATACATAAACTGATTGATGAACATGAATATATTTACAGATGGTCATGTGGTTGATTTGTTAATCAGGGACAGCACAGTATACACAAACTGATTGATGAACATGAATATATTTACAGATGGTCATGTGATTGATTTGTTAATTAGGGACAGCACAGTATACACAAACTGATTGATGAACATGAATATATTTACAGATGGTCATGTGGTTGATTTGTTAATTAGGGACAAGGCGGGGAACCTTTAGTTGATCAGATACACCTAATGAGGTTTTGAATTTTTGTTTAGATATTACCCCAAGGCGAAGTTTCTAACTATAAGACGAAATGTTAGAAACTTCAGAGGGCTGTCTGCGGTGTAGGTCTTATTTTGCGACCATTTATTGCCCTCGTAATAGTTCCTAGATTATTCGTAGTCTAGGAACCAAGAAGGCCTAATGGTCTTTGTGACCTTAAACCTCATTAGGTTATTTTTAGTTGTGTTTTTTGAAATGACCCCTGTGTGAGTACCCATTAGCAGGTCACAGGGTTAAATTACCTCCTACTGGTCTATTTTTGGACGGCACAAGACGGCACACAACATATAACATATAATGATGATGATATAATGATAATGAAGGCCTTTTCTACTTGTGAACAGAAACTAGCACACCCACCCCCAAATATCAAATCCGTAGGGGTGAAAACTATCACCACAACGTATTGACGTTGTAGGTGGGTGAATTAATTTCTATTCACAAATATAGGGGTTCGGCCAGGCCCCCCACATAATAGCTAATATTTCGGTGGGCATAATAATCGCCCTCCCATAGACACAAATTTTTGTCTTTCATAGGATTGGAACCCAAGACCGCTAGTTCACAAGTTTAACACGCTACCGATTGAGCTAACGAGCACATCATATATATATATATTGAATTAGTTAATATATACTTAACAAAAGCATCATTATACACTTTCTGATTATGAAAGCACGTAATTCTGTTTTAAAAACGATAGAGAAAATGAATTTTTTGATTTCGCATTGCAATGTATAATCGTGTATCACATTTGACTTCGAGTTATATTTTCCCAATACCATCTATGACCTGAATTACATATGCATAGCTAGATCAGCCGACAACAGACTGCAGAGAATAAATCAATAAGTCGTATGAAGATGTATATTCGTTCTTACAAGTTAATATATATACTTAGACAAGCAGATACAAATGTGAAAAATCAGAGATTTTTTGTTTGTTTCACTAATTAATTAATGACAAAACTGCTCAGATTAAAATCCATAGCACGATATATATAACCAAATTAAGGCAATTTATTAAGTTACGTACGGCTTTGAGTTTAGTTTACGTAAAGGGCATTTCTAATTATTTTAAACAAATACAGAACTACACAGGTTTTAAAAATGCTGTTATATATTTATATTTCACTAATAAACAACTGATTAGGGACAGATATACGTCAATATTACCAACCTTTTGACTGATTTATTTCCAAATCTAAACATATGTTCGACAACTCGCGAATGATTTTAAACTAAACCCTAGCGTTATTATCTCCCTTCTTTAAAACAAGTAGTTACAGAATTGGGGGTTAAATCTCTATTCCTATCGATAGTTTTTCTACATTTGCCAATAAATATAACATGTTATCTTGATTATACAGAAAAAATTTAATCATGCCAGATATCTTACGGTGACTCTCAAATAGATCCTTCATTGCTAATTTGCTTAATAAATATTTGCTATCTTTTTTAAAGACCTTTGATCTGTCAAGGTCTATATTAATTTTTGTGTACTGACCTTGGCTTATTGGATTGTGTAAATTTTCATATTTTTGTGCAAGCTCGTCGCGCAGACTTTCCAGATACGGGAAATACTTGCTATCGTCTGTTCTAATAAGAGAAAGTTTAATTCTGTCATATTTACTAAAACAAATACCTGAAATTTCATCATTAAGTTCAAAAGACAATTGTTGGTTACCGACCATTATTTTTTTTATTTTATTATTAACTCCGTCCGCTAATGTTAAATTTTCAAACATTATTTCTGATGTTTAGACAATATTACTTAAATAATGTCCAAGAGCGAGAGTATTAATTCCGTCTTTGCAATACCTTTTATCATCGAAATTGCTTAGTCCACGTTTTATAATTGTATTCGTTTCAAGCTTATGATAGTTGGTCCGAATGACATTGGTCTTAATAAAGCTGACACTATTGTTAAGAGCGGCTTTGAAATCCTCAAAATGCATCATCTTTTTCACATATCCCCTAAAGATGCCTTTAGCTTTCTTGGTCAGTTTATTGTCATCTAATATAACAGCATACATTTTGCTTCTTAGTCCAACAAACTCTCTCAAAGGAACAAACATAAACTCATCCTTAAACTTACCAATAACTTTCTTGTTGGAATTATCATGAAATTCACTACAAGTTGGATAATCTGATAAATCGAACAAATCTTTATTATCGTAAATATCTTGATAGACATTTTCACAATTTATATCATATACTAGAGAGTCAGTATCAGTAAATAGCAACTCCGAATCTGGCCACATTTTTTGGTAAAATTATAATGAAAATCGTACATCAGCCACTTTGATATATCAAGTACAGCTGCACCAACATAGATTGGCTTATTTAACTTTAAATTTGTCTTTCGTCGTTGTATTGCGGCAAGATTTTCATTAAATATTTTCATGCTAACAAAACCATCGTCGCTAACTAATTTATTTCTGCGATTGATATCATTAACGATCTCAATCGAAACTCTCCGGCGTATATTTTCCATAGTCTTACCAAATACTGAGTTGTTCATTAACTTGAAAAAGTTTTTCTCAAATTCGGTTTAGCTACAGCACGACGTTTCGTATTTAGGTTAATATAATCCGCCATCCACTGCGATTGATTAAACTTTAGCACACGATGGACTTTTCTCAGAATTAGTCCAGCATCTACTGCTTGCTTTAAATTTTTGTAGTGCATGACGTAATTTCTTTTATCTAACAAATCTGGAACTAACTTGTTAACGATAGAGCATTTTCCTATTGTCATAGCTCGTTGTTCAGGTGATAATAAACTATAATCAATCGTCATCGACTCTGCGCAAAATGGATAGTCGTTATGCAGATCGTGTAACGAACTGGGGTAGTCTAGATCAACTTCAACAAAATATGAAATATCTTTGGGAAGATTTTTTCAGTTTCCTTAAGAAATTGATTTGGAGTTATCCAATGAAACCCCCCGCAAGGCATTGCCTGTACCATGCTGGCACCATACAAATTCACACAATCTAAATAAATAATGTAACTCGACGGACGATTTTTATCATAACTTTTTAAGTATTTATTATTAGCTGCTGCATATTTTTTTGTTATGACGCTAATTCCACCTCTGATGCCTTTTTCAATAAAGTTAAACATATCGATATCTGTTAAGAGTTCTAATTCTATCTCGCTAGTTTTAAGTAAAGCGTCCCAAGACAGCCCCGGAGCAGAATAACACCAACAGGGGTCTAATCCGTAATTTACATGACTGACCTGACGAAAATTCTCGAAAACATCTGCTAGCAATAACACATCAGTTTTCAGATATAAATCGTGATAATCGCCGAGTGTTTTGCAGGCGAATTTAGTCCACATATCTTGCGCATATTTATACTCGTCGTCGCTGATGTTTTCATTCTTGAGCTGCGAGTAAAATTTATCTTTGCTAGGTAGAGACGTTTCACTAAATCTGTTCCAATCATCGAGATACTCATAAGGAAAGATACCCTTTTTTGTCAGATCGACATAGTTTTCACCGAAGCAGCTGCGCAGATTATTGAAAATACTACAGCCTTTAACGAGCTCGTCTAATGATGCTGCCATAAATTGCATGCTGTCGATAAAGCGTAATTTGCCGAGGGTCACCGACATATACTTTTCAAAATTATTTGGAATACATTTTATCACGTTATTCAATTTTAGTTTAGCTTTAATGTTTTTATCACCAAAAGTTTCTACAATGATGTGACTGTCATAGCCACGAAAGTTATGTAAAACTACGGGAATAAAATCTGGAGCATGAAATTTCAAATTGCAACTGTTATGAGCTGCTCCGCGATATTGGCCGGTTAAATGACAGTGATCTCGCACCTTGGAGTCCCCCAGAGGTTTTTCACAAATATGACAATTAACCGCCTCATCAAAGTCGAGTTGTTGTTTGGACGTTATTCTGATCGGAGCTGTCCTAAGTAATCTGTTAGAAATTGTATTAACTTCGTCTATTAAATTTTTTAATAACCACACGGCAGGATTTTCACCTCTATATAACCTTATCGGAGATGAAAATTTATCGCTGGCGCAACAAACTACTTTATAAGCTACACCGCAAGGAATATGCTGTTGTATTTTTCTGGTACTTGATTTGTTCGGATTATTTTCTGCTCCAGCCACGGGAACGAGTAGACACTCAAAATCGGCGTAAATAACAAAAGGAATACTTAGTTTATGATTATAATTTTTAAATTTTAATATTTTTTCTTTTTCGCTGGGCATAGTTATTTTTTGAACATTAACGCAGTATTTGAGATGGTTCTGCAGTCTGTCATCGCTAGTAAAGCCGTGCAAACATCTATAACAGAAATATTTCTTGTTTTTGTTTTACTGTACTGTCCGCCAACTAGGCCGTTAAAGTTTTTTATCCAACAGTAATGACCCCGATGAAATAATAAATTTATTGTCTTTTGCGAAGCATTTTCTGAGATGTATCTAGGGTAAACGTTTTCTCGTTCGTCTAGTCCGAAAACATTTACTGAGATATCGTTTTGCTTTTCGAACTTTGGTGTATGATTTTCTGCTACTGGAAAGTTGATGCCATCAAAATTGAGTTCGTTCTTGTGCGGAAAGTACTTGTTGACGCGATCGGAATTTTGTTCTTTGGGAAACATCGCGGAAAGAATAGACCACTGGAAACATTTGTCATCGTTGTTTTTGACATTTATACAACATTTTTTGTTCTTAATTTTTTTAGGGAGATTACCGCGAAGCACGTTATATTTCGCAGTGTGAAATAAAACTGCTTTTATCATTTCGAATTTCCAACCTGATCCGGATGAAGTAAATTCTTCTAGTTTTTTATTTATTTCCTGGTGTATTTCATCGGCGACCATAGCAATGTTTGTTCCAGTTAATATCTTTCTAGATTTAGCTGTTAAATAGGGTTCCGAGATTTCGCTGTCAAAAGTTTTTGTTTCTTCAACCGCGTGTAACTTTGATAAAATCGTATGATATTGGACTATGAGTTTGATACTTTTATGAACAGCGAGTTCTCGAGCTATAACGGGTTGTAAAAGATGATATAAATTTATAGAGGTAAAATTAGCTAATATAGTCTGATCGTCGAGTTTGTAACTGTTGTCATATCCTGAAAATGCC
>JAECUM010011883.1:0-27316 GCA_016617855.1 Megalonaias nervosa | reverse complement strand
TATATATATAGATAGATAGATAGATAGATAGATAGATAAAAATATGACACGGTACAGTTTATCAGACAGCATCTGTTTACGAAAATATTGAATACATACATCTTGATTAAAGCTTCAATTAAACTGTTCTTCTGCTCTCTGATCAGTATTTATACATTCTTAAATACAAAAAAAATTAATGTTTTACCTTCAATGATAGAACTGGTCGATATTTCCGACAAAAGAAAATCAATTATTTCACTACATCCTATGCATTTGTTTTAATATACATATATTTTGATAAGAAAACATACATTTCAGCCACTGGCTTGGAGATATTGCCATAATTTGCTTCAACTTTTCGACTGAATTAAAAAACAGGACCATTATCCTGATTCGATCAGGTTGAAAACTGTATAAAGATGAAACCTTGGTGATACAATGTTTCATCGGCTTGCTTACTAATTCACTTACATACTTGTTGCTTATTTTCTGACCTTGATTATGTATTTGCAAATAAATGAAACGGTGACTCTCCGGCTCTCAGTAGTAACCGATACATTTCCAACCGTATCTGCCTTAGCCCTTAGCTCGTCCACACCTAATGCACGGTCATAAAATTGAAAGAAGATTGTTGAGATTCAGGAACCACCACAAAAAGTCCTTTCCAAAGGACTGATTTTATGTTCCTGACTCAATCTGCGTGACATTCTGCAGGCTATAGTTCATGCACGCACGCACGCACAGACGAACAGGAGGATTCACACAATGGCCACGGTTTCCTCAGGAAGCTCCAGGAGAACAAATAGATCGTTTAATATAGGTGACTTTAAATGGATTTTTCTATTTTTGACAAGCAAAGTTAAATAAAAACAAACTGAGTACGATGAAGCAAACGTTTCTAGTAAAAATGCATTATAAGTCATGGTTCAGAGAACCCTGCATGATGTAATGACTACTGCATATGAAAAAAGCTTAAAGTTTTCTCACTTTACGACGTACAAAAAATAAACCAAGTTTTAAATATAAGGTTGTTGGATATATTCTTAACTCCTACTACACCAGCAGTATTTTATATGTGCTATATAAACCTGACTTCCAACACTCGACAACATTCTGTCTTCTGTTTGTATGTTTTATAAACCTAGAAACAAACGGGTCAAAATATAATTCGTTTCCCATATCTATATTACCAAAGGATATAAGCATAGTATTTCCTGCTCCAAAACAGACCATCATAGTATTACTTCCTTGAAACATCTTGACTTTGGAAGAACATGAATCCTGAGCTTATAAATAGATCAGATTTGACACCTTTCAAGACCTGGTGTGCTCTCATCCAATCCATAATCATTCAACTCACTGTTTTTCATTACTAAAAGCTTACTTTTAGTTGGCGCAGTATAACCACTATTTTGTTAAAGTGTGTTAAAACGCTTATCCATCCATCTATCTATCCATCCACACATACATATGTACATACCCGGCTGGTTGCATGTGCGAAGTGAGCAATGCACACAGGCGCCTTTTCATTTCCTGTTCGTTTTATTCGCAATTTATTCGAAAAAAAATTTTGGAAAGGCTCCAAACATTCATCGCACACACAAGAAAAACACCACGCGCGGGGCCTGCATACGTACGTACATACATACGTGTGTATGTACGTGAGTGCGTATGTAAATACTTACGTACATACTTATATGAGTGCATGCATGCATTTGCATCAAGAACTAATGCAAAAAAAACAATCCATTCAGAAGGAGTAGTGAGGACAAGATTTTTCAAGATGGTCGCCATAAGTATGGTAAGTAATAACGATAGGCACCTTAATTATTTTAGAAATTGCATGTGTAGACAGATTTATAAAAGACCCAAATATTGTATTCACGAAACTCTGCAACTGGAGCGTACACTCAAACTGACATGTTATTTACATTGTTTTTATTATGAAGAATCCAAATGTTTTCATGCTCAGGAGAAACAAATAATTCCTACTGAATATCATAGATTTGGCATTCAAGGAAATACCGATATGTAAATTCGATTTACCCCATAATGACACTAGCATAGTGAGGAAGCATGGTTGGCAAAAAGAAAGAAACATTTATATTGACATTTCATATAGCACTTAGAGGCAGGTTTAATTTCAGAGTAGTTTTCCGTTTGAAGGTTGCTAAATTATTATAGTTGCTATAAATAATTCAGAAGCTTCTTTAATAAAAAACATTCTCGTCTCATACTTATTTTATTTCCAATAACAGCATCAATTAGTCTTGTCTATCAGAGCCTTTCGAAAGTGTTCGAAGGTTTCTGAATTTTAGATTATGCATTCTATACTCCATCCCTAAAAACTGTACAAATGGAAATTCAACTTGTGCTAGAACTTTGATGGAAAGAAATGCATACGATTCCGGATTGGAACGAGGTCATACATTGAGGGAAAATGTGTAATCTAAGCAATTTTGTGCTGCAAATCGTATTTTTTACTTAAATACATTAGCAGGGCAATGTTTTGGGGATTTTTATACGGTTACAGTACCAGCTTATCAAGGCTGTTCAATAGTTTATATGCAGCTTTTTGTTTGCTTTTTCTCCATGGGTTCAAAATGAGTTAACTATTGTTGACAGATGAGCATTTCAATAGTGCAACCAGCTGTTTCTTTTCAGGAATGTGCGATTCCATGGTAATTACATGCAGAACAAAAATCCAAAACATGGCCGTGAATTCAATGTAAGTACACGCAGAACAAATCTGAAAAATGGATGCGACTCCATCAAGATTAAATCAGATTTATTTCTGTAGATACATACATTGCTTAAGCAGTATAAAATGTAGTCGGGGGTTGGGGGGTTGGGGGGAGTTGTTTCAAATGAACAGGATCCAAGAAAATGGCGTTAGCTATTAATCTGGTAAAAAAACAATTAACTAGTCAAAAGTGAAAACAACATTCAGGCGTTCCCTTTACAAAGTTTGGCATATATAATAACAAACTAACTTTACACGTGTTTCCTCATTTCAATTGAGGAGGCACAATTTCAATTGAGGAGGCAAACTGAGGAGGCAAAATTTCAATAGAGGAAGCAAACGCAGGAACTGGGAGTCATGAACGTTTATAGCCATAGATGATGTTTCATTGGTTCACAAATCCAACTGAAATAGAGAACGTTTCTGTATGTAAAGATTTCTTTTCTCGAAATACACATTCGCCGGAAAGTGACACAATGTTAAACACAAAAGAGAGATTCAAAACGCTATATAAATATCACAATTCCTGGTGCTGGAAGAAAAGATTGAAATATCAGTAGCAATGACCAATGATGTTTTGACTTTATCACCCCTAAAACATGTCCTACATTCAAACTGTCACAAATAATATATTTGCTTGTTGAAAGAAAATAAAATTAAATAATCTCAATTTGAAGATTATCAGATCAGTACTACCCTGTCTCTCGTTTTACAGGCAGACTATTCAACGATAATGCTTTAGTTGTCATGGGGAGTACATGAACTATTCTCTGTTTCGTTGAGGCAAGCTAAAAATGTGGTTTATTATTAGTGGAAATTATTCCTTTAAAGGAGGCTAGACTTAAAGTAAGCAATGCCAATAGGTCAGACTTTCGTCACGATTTTTGTTACTTCGGCACAAGGGAGGTAACTGCTACCAACAGCAGTTCGTACACAATCGTCTGCATTGCACAAACAAGACTGTATAAATTGTATGAGGTAATAAATTAATTATATGCTGGGATATGGGGTCTAAGGATTCAGGATGGTCATAACATTCCATACACCCAGTTTAACTAATATAGCTAATAGTATCACGTATGCGGAAATCGCAGATCGTTTAAGCCAAGGGCTTAAGGTTGAAAGACGGGTTCTTAAATATTGTTCGATCAAGAATTCAAAGATAGTTTTGGCACAATTCAAAGATATTTTGGTGGCATTAAATAAATAAATGTAATGACTTTGACTGTCATCATTATACAGACTATCATTAAAGTGCATACACGAATCATTCATTATTTGCGCTGATGACTGAAATCGTCTGTATTAAAGCAAATCTAGTAGGATACGGAAGATCACTGCAGAGTTTAAAAAATTTTCATTATGTATTGAAATAAAATATGAATATTACTTTCTTATAGTATGTCCAGTGTACAACCATTTTAGGAAATCATATTAGCCTTCAAAAGTATGCAAATAATTGTATTATAAACTTTATTTTCAACTTCTTTAAAAGAATTGATAACAACTACTTTCTCCTTCATAATCTAGCTCTTTTCAACATGAAGTAGAAAAACCTGTGTATAATGCTTTGTGATATATTTTATACTCTAAATGTTTACCAAATTATTGCATTTTAAATGTAAATTTGCCTGTAGCCTATATTATAATGATAAAAAATACATCATTATCGTCATCATCATCATCGTTATTATTATTATTATTATTATTATTATTGCCTTAAATAGACTGGATTATATTTTATTTATTTATTTTACTAATATTCCAATGTGACAATTTAAATCTTCTCTCTATAAATCTATATACGTTTCAAGCAATGATATTTGAATAATTATGTGCATAAATTATGTTAACGTACACATGAATGGAGACGTTTACATGTTTTAATAGCGATACACTTACTATAGGATATATACAGTGCATATCCTGTATGCATAATTAATTAAAATATTATGAAATAAGGCAACATACACATCAATTTTCCAAAACTGGAAATTCCTGAGGAAATAACGCAGAAGTTTCTTCATATATCCTCTCTTGTGTCTTTCCTGAATGGCATCTATCAGTCCTTCGATCAATATGTCTGTTCGACTATATATATATCCTATTTGTATTCGCCACCAGAACAGTCCCATACCCGTCCGTCTGTATTTCACGTTATGATTAAATTTTGCATCTCTTTCATGCGCGTTAGTGGGGGCATCTGTCTTTCAAGAAGACTTGCCTAGTTTATATATCAGATCAGTATGCCTGTCTATATCTCTCTTTGTCGTTGTGACGAACCCTCCTCATATTTATTTAATTTATGTAACTTAATTATTTCATAAATTTACTTGAGTAACAGATTAAAGCATCATTTCACTTAAAAACATAAGGTACGTTTCAGCTATAATCACTACTGAAACAATCTGATCGATAATGACAACGATATACCGATTTAAAATTTTCAGACATGGCTAGGGGTGGGGTGAGAGCAAGGGGTTAAAAACCTCTACAACAGAGATTGATAAGTATGAATACATATGAAAAGCAAAATATTTGCGTTGTGTTGTTATAGTCGAACCCTAATATGCTGCAATAAATATTTTTGTAGTAGTAAGGACAACAAAATGATTTAAATATTGCTGTTATTCACATAAAATATTAAATTATAATTTACCTTTTTACACGGTATCATTAAAACAAAAATTTTAGGTTATCTTAAAATCAATAACGATGGGGTTTACTTTTTATTTTAATTGTAGAAAATAAGGATTTTTGTTCATGTATATCAGAAATATTTTTAATTCTCATTGTTAGAAATAAGTCTAATCCTTTATTTTTTGAGGAGTCAGATTTTCAATTTACACCTATTATTTGTCTCACCCAGTACATTACCAACTTAGGTATATCAATAAGAAATAAGGGAAGTGACACTTTTATGCCTTCGTCCTCTGACTGATAAGTAAAATATTTAAGAATTGTCTTCGGAAACACCTGTCTTTTTATCTTTGTTTCCCTTGACAACTGGAAAGAAGTTCTGCTTTCAACAATTTATGTTTAACTTGCGGCATCACATTTTTGTGACCTTGCCTGATGCTACTTTTTTATTAATTATTTCCACCATAAACAAGATTGTCTTCTTATGAAAACACCTTTCAAACAAATATTTTTGGTACATCTAACAATACACTCCGTCCTGAATTTGTTTTTGTTCGAAATATTTAGTCACAAAGGAAGAATTTTTGCTTCTCGCACACATGATTGTGAATCAATTTATTTCATTCTCTTGCTTTTAAATAGATAAAAATTCACAAACGTAATTTACACATAACCGAATTAAGACATCGTACAAGTCACCAGTCCTCTGGGGATTGCTTAAATAATTGTAACTTTTAAAGTTTGTTCCTTTTCTACGTCTTCTCCACTACTATTGTTTTGTTCAAACTGTATCGATGATATTTACATCCGTATAGAATCACATCCAAATTGACTGCCTTAACGTTTCTGTACTCCTTGCCAAACAGAAAAGGGTGAAGAGTGCATGACGTGTACTCGGATTGGGTCGCTTGCATCAGTGGGACAAATCTGTTAATAAAGCAACATTCGATGTAATAAAAAGCAATAATACGGTCTTCACATTTTGTACACAAGTGGCGTTATGAATGTAAGTAAGTATACGTGAAAAATGAATACATACATACTTCCCAAAAAATATGTACAGTTTATATCCTAACGTCCACTATTCCAAGAGCTGCGGTAGCTAAGTTAGTTAATTGTCAGACTCGTAATCCAAGGGTTGTGGGCTCGATACCCGACCAGGCCAGCCCGGGTTGGCTGCCTCAGTGTATCTTTTGGATGATATAGTCAAAAATGTGTGTTGAAGTGCCATTGAAAACAGCAAAACAACTCAAGTCTGAGTTTTCTCTGACCTTGCCCACTTCATTGTAGATATTTTAATATTTATGTTGGCGTATGAGATCAGAGTGCATAGCCGACTGAAAAGTTAGAATTCGCCGAAACTGCACGATATCGGCACAGGGTAGACACTTTCTTACAGGACCTAGTAAACTTAAATGACCTTACATGGAACCCTAACTACATAATATCGATCATCTTTACTAGCCATGGTTCCGATATGTTAATATTATTACCTTGGCGTATCTAGCAAATATTTCTGTGCTTTGGTTTCTGTGAATTTCATTGGATGCGGCCGCAATTCAGATTTGAAAACTTTTCCTACATGACTGAGACAAGGGGAGAACACAACTTGAATAAGTAATTTTCCATTGCCGGTCCGTGTAAGTACAAATACCTTTCACTCAAATATACTTGTAGTGGTGTCTTTCTGTTACGCATTCATACTTTCAATATTAAACATACAAAGTATCCTTTTGAAGTCAACTGCCTCCATCATTTTCGACTGATGTACAATGCGCCACTGTTGCACGCTATTGGTTAGTCGGCATTACATACAAAGGGAGGCAACTCATGAAATCCAACAGATGTAGCATATTGGCATATTATTATTAATACATAAATAACAGTCAGCTAGGGCTATCATTATACAGTCACCACGTCGCACAAGCCATGAGGCTACGTTAATCGAAGGCTTTTTGCTTTAAAATTTCTTTACCACCGAACCAACTTACATTTATTAAAACAATACGTACCGAATGAGAACAATTACTTCATTTCTCTTCTCTTCAATTTAACACACTCAGCTGCCTTTGGACAGAATGGTGCGTAATAACATCTGGTATTTACGACTCTACATTCTTTGCCTTCTTCACACTGTCGATCCTGTAATGCGATAAAAAAAAGTGGTTAAGAAGAGTAGCTCCAAGGATATTTATATACAGGCCCCGTGTTTACTATTCCTGTATACAACAATATTGATACACCCGCCCCTGTTTAGTATTCGTGTGTACAATGATATTTATACACAGGCCCCGTGTTAACTATTCCTGTATACAACGATATTTGTACACTCGGCCCATGTTTAGTATTAATGTGTACAACGATATTTATACACCCGTCCCATGTTTAGTATTCGTGTATACAACAATATTTATACACACGCCCCATGTTTAGTATTCCTTTATACAAGTATATTTATACACTCGCCCCGTGTTAACTATTCCTGCATACAAATATATTTATACACCCGCCCCATGTTTACTATTCCTGTATACAACAATATTTATATATCCGCCCTGTGTTTACTATTCCTGAATACAACAATATTTATACGCCCGCCCCGTGTTTACTATTGCTGTATACAACGGTATTTATACACCAACAACAAGGTTCGCTTATAAGGTTTACGTATAGTAAGCTTTGTTGCAGACATTATACGTTGAGCGAACCTTGTTGTTGGTTTGCACCTGGGACGAGAAAGAAGTATGTTTCATTTCGGTGTCAAAAGGTCACACAAAAGGGAAAATATTTCTGTATACTAACTTTACACCATATAATGGCACCAAGATTTGAACATTGCCTGCTACCTCTAGCCACTGACCGCTAGTACAGGCTACATATGAATTTTAATGACATAATAGCAAGGAAACTTGACTTATCTTGCAGAAACGAAAATAAGAATTTTTTAACCATAAAGTTGGAACAAGCAACACCCCGCCCCCAATGAAAAGGTTTCTGCCACTCCCACTACTCATGGGTAAGACACAAATGAGGTCTGAGTAAAAAAAACTACAGCAAACTAAACTTGTATTCCTGCAAACAATCTGTCTACGGACAAAATATGTGGACTGAAAAGTATCGCCATCGATGTATCACCGTGCACCTTCGGTTGAGAAAATAAAAAGCCAGAGGAAATTTGAGCTATCCTGAACAAACTTTAACACTACTGGTCCTTCTTTCGGGTTCAAGGAATTTATATCTATCAAATTCACTAGGAATCAGTGGTTGCATTTGGTTAAGGGTTATGTACCTGGCATGGATCAGGAGAACATGTGCACCGCGGGCAAGTATCTAGGAATCCAAAGAAGCAGGCCACTCGGCATTGGACATTACAATTTCCTGAAAAAAGCCGTTTAATAAAGATGATATTATTCCCTGGACATTCAAATTGCTATGAATTTATTGCGACAGATTATTTTTTTTCTGTTCGTGAATACACACATTTTGCGCGTGTGCATGTCTCCTTGTACGTGATAACACGCTCTCAAATCAACAACTGCACAAACTGGAATTTCTGAAAAGCTACAATGTACGCAGATCTCATTTGAAATAAAATAATTTAGTGAATCTTCCTTAAATAAAAAGGGGCATATTATTATTGATACACGAATAACAGTCAGCTAGGGCTATCATTATACATTTACCACGTTGCAAAAGCCAATAGGCTACATTAATCAAAGGCTATTTACTTTAAAATTAATTAAATATTTTTACAGTAAAAGAAAAAAAAAAATACAGTTATATCTGGTGGATTCATTACATAAAAAATACAAGAGATATGGCACGATAAATCAAACAATCTGTTTAATCGATCCATATTGTGATTAAAATGATTACAAATATATAAGTCATCTGATCGACGTTTTAGGAAGACATTTTAACACGCTGAAAATTATTCGTTTATGTTGAATTTAGAATAACAGTTTGCTTAATTTCAAGAAAGTGACTAATAACTATAATTGCTCTTAACCAATGAGAGCATATGGATTCCATTTAGTTTTGACACAGCATTAGAAAACTAAAATTTTTACTGTCTCTTTCACAGATGACATGTAACATTGTACTATATCAAAATGATGTATTGAACTGAAGAACACCAGTTATGTCCCTTTATAAAACAAACGTATAAGTGAAGCTTTTGTGGTGTTGAGAACTGGGTTTGATCACACGACAGACAAAAGGAGATGACAAAACTCCCGTAGTTGTTTTCTTAAAATTTATTAAAACAGTGTGGGAATAGAAGAATTATTGCTTTATAATTATCTGAAGTGTCATGTACAAGAACCGAGAGTACTGAATGTAATGAGAGAATATGAATGTAGTGGTATTAAAAATAGTATGATTCTTCTTCTAGTGGCCTTAGCCCACCCATCAATAAATTCACATAGCAAGACATTTAGAGAAAATCAAATTTCAGTTCTGTCATTATATCCACAACTATACCACAGCTATATCCTGCTACCATGTCATTTGAAATGTTACTAAAATAAACGGAGATTATAAAATCTCCAAATCAATTGTAAACGAATCATCATACAAAACATATGCATCGAAGATATAATTATTAGTTCAAAAGACCAAAGGACAGAGGATAATGCTTTACTAAAATCGATAATTATTACCGCAGAAAGACTAGAGAGAAAATATTATTCTTCTAAAATTGATATTTACTGCCGCAGTAAGATCTGGTGAGGATCATTATCTTACAGAAATTGATATTTACTGGCACAGACCGACTATCGTGTTTCTGTTGGTTTGGGTTATTTTTGGGGGTTTTTCTTCTTAAATTTATTTTAAAATCTTGCTTACATAAACGGAGATAATAAAATCAGCAAATATGACTGATTATATGAATGACTGCTCTGTGTCGCCTTTGTCGCCGAAGGAGAGATGTGCTGAAGCAACAGCCATTAGCTTAGCTACATTCTTCTATAGTGATATTTGAATGTCAGCATACAAACAAAGCTTATCGAAGTTATTTTGTGGAATGTTTTAGTAACTGAGTTCATTTGATCTACGCGTATAGCTCGGTATTAAAAATAAAACAGTCTGCAGGTCAATTTTTACAGAGGTGAACATTTTGTTCTAAATAAATTAAGCATACATACTCTCTCTCTCTCTCTCTCTCTCTCTCTCTCTCTCTCTCTCTCTCTCTCATCAACTCGTAGTTATGTAGTTTGTTTTTCTCAATGGCAGTTTGTTTTTCTCAATGGCTTAAGTCAATGAACTATAGCCTCATTTAGATGTCAAGGGTGTATGTTGACATTACTTGAGATGACAGTGCATGTGAAAGTGTAGCGCACTTTATACTCTCGGGATGTTTCACTTTTGGAATTACTTCCGTAGCTCCTAGCCTTTCGTTGTGCGGAGCATAGGATTTGCCGTTTCGATGTTGGGGTTCCACTGAGGATTAAATCAACCGTGCATTTGAAATGATTTAGCCACTTCTGGCCTGACTTGATACGAGCAAACAAAATAAAAAATCTTCCCAATTCAATGTAAAAAAAAATTAATCCTACTCCTTGGAAAGGTCAAGTCCAACCACAACTCAGAAATCGCTTAGCCCATGGATAAACTGACCAGAAAGAGCAAATGGGCCTTTGTCGAGAGCTACGATAAAAAGATTAAATAATGAATACAAAAGAGTTATTAAATACATATTATACTTTCTGCATTTAAGATAGCAGTTAACTTTTTAAGTAGTAGAAGACACGTTATAGTCGAGATTCGACAATTTTGATTTATTAAATGTAAGAATAACTATTTTTTTGCATGAAATGGCTTTACTGGATGGTTCGCACCAATCAATTTACATCGTTTGCACAGATCGGGACAAATCTGCAATTGTCTCATTTGGCATCATATCAACATCATACATAATTAAATCTGTGAAAGAAAGAAATTCTTAAAACTGTACAATACAACATGAATTACAATACAATACAACCTTCTTGCAACGCTTACAACATTGCATAGGGAAAGGTTCCAAGAATAAAACACCAGGTTAGATATATTTTACCAAAGCTACACATTTATTCAGCAATAGTATGGGAACAATTCAAAAGTGTGGAAAATTCTGACAAGTCCAATGGTAGTAATAGTTTTAACAACACATTTAAAGAGAATTTAGACAGTAGCCTTGTCACGCAATCAAAAAGTTTTTATCTCCCCAGGAACATGTTACTCGAAGCTGTTATAGCTATCTCTAATCCTGCGAAGTAAATTACATGTACTACGCATTTCATATCGGATATTTAACATACACAAATCTATAACATTTGTGGGATGTGGTAGTTGCTGCTAGACTGTACCGATGATTTTATTTGCAAAGTCTGTAAATCTGGACTTTAGTCCCTCACCTGAGCCTTGTTGTTCTTTTGGAACATCAGGCTCTAGCCGTTTGTTGTCATTCTGTACTGCTGCTTCTGGCAGTGATTTCAATTTATAATTGACATAGGTAATACGAATATGCAACATCAAGACCTTTACTTTTTGCTGAGGTCTTCTGCTTTTGCTTTTAACTCTCCTCCCTATATGCTATGCATTTAATTCCATGATCTCGTCTATTTGTTCGAGGTCATCATTTCTTTGTTCCAATACATTTTGCTCCTTTACAAAACTAAAAGTACGTTCAAACATTTCTTATATGTCCTGTTGTTTACTGAACAAACTAAGTGTTCTCTTTGCCGATTCAATTAGTCTGTCAGTAGTCCGTATGCCTCTTCCATTATTTTTTTTCTGTTAGGCCTGATGTTTTTCCACAATGTTTTTCTATGTTAACTGTTGCATGTCCTCTTTTCTACTTTATTCTTACGATTTGCTTGCTTCATTAAGTGTGCTAAGTCATTTATCTCGTTAGGGTGTTGGTTTCATATGCTGTTTCTAATTCCACAAGTGCCTTGTTCAGTGAGGACAGTGGGAGCACTGTTAAGGCAAAATGGCTGACTGTTTGTTCGTGACAAAAAACTTAATTAATTGTTAAAAAAAGCCACTAGCTGACTGCCACAAAATGATACAATTTTTATCCCAACCTGATTTAAATGTCGAGACTAGAAATGAAAGCACACCCCGTATTTATGGCCTTCCACACATATTCTAATGATTTTAGATGTTTGTTCAAAGCATACGATAGGCGTATTCTGATCATTCCTGCGGCGAAATTACTTTGATACCGTTATAACTTCCTGAGTTTTCAGGAATTTTTGTTCTTTTCATAAGATCATACAGTTCCTGTGACAATATTATCCAGTCAGGGAAATACCAACGTGTTGAGTTACTGAGACATCAAGCCGCACGAATTCGAACACTGGTGTTTTCTGCCATCGTTAACGCTGATGCCCATGAGAGCTCTAGTCAGTCGGAGTCTTCAGATGACCACCAAGATAAAACTGATGGACAAGGAGGAAGAGCGGAAAGATCTACGTGAATAATCTTTACGCATATTAGGCATGTATTTTATTGTGGCATTAAAGAACTGTCAAGTAACTTTTACTAAGTGTTTGTCTACTGCAATCTAATCCATGGATGAACATCGCTTGTAAAACGACTCCAACAGCAAACTGTACAAACCCTGATCTGCGATAATGCGATGGCAGATGGGTATGTACTGTTTGTTAAGAGTAATTAGTAGAACAAACAAGTTAGACCCTGATCTGCAGGTACATTATGCTTAGACAAATCGGGATATTTCTTGTTTGCAGTTTGACTCGACTTATAAACAAGTAAAGGCATTAGATATGCATGTTATTATTAAACATTCCAGTAAAGTCCGAAGTATGTTCGTGTTTGCAAACATGGAAAAATTTGGTTTATTTTGTACATTGATGGGATTTGTTGTTCTCTTATATACATATTCAATTCAACGCTCCGGTGGCCTAGTGGTTAGAGCGTCAGCCTTGGATGTGGGAGGTTACGGGTTAGAACCCCAGCCGAGTCATACTAAAGACTTATAAAAATGGTACCAACAACTGCCTTGCTAGGCCCTCAGCATTAAGAGGTTAGTGTTAGGACTGGTCCTCCTGGTGTCAGGGTAATGGGACTGGGTGAGACATGATGCTACATGTCTGCGGCATGATGCCCCATTGCTACACTGCAGACATTGCAGCGACTATGACTGAAATATTGTTAAAGCCAAGTTAAAAATCCAAAACACACATACACATACATATTCAATTCATGTCACGGACAATGTATGTAAAGAAAATAGCATTACAGACATTGTATAGAAACATTGGGAAGTAACACAGTACACTTCCTTTCCACGGAATGTGACAAAAGTGAATCATAAGCTGCCAAACAAAAAAAAAAAGACTTTGTAGACTGACCAAACTTTTGGTGGAAAAGTTCTCTTAAAGTCTTCACACTATAATTTCATGATACAATGAAAATAAGCACGCTTGCAGGATGAAATGGTAGTGTCTGTGTCTGTGTGTGTGAGATTTATATTTTTTAACATAGCTTTAACCATTTTAGTCATATCGCTACGATGTCTGCAGTGTGGCAGTTTATAGTGAACTGGGTCATCGTGCCGCAGACATGTGGCACCATGTTCCACCCAATCACATTATCCTGACACCAGGCCGACCAGTCCTAACACTAACATCGGAATGCTGAGCGCCAAGCGAGAGAATTATTATTATTATTATTATTATTATTATTATTATTGGTGGTAGTAGTAGTAGTAGTAGTAGTAGTAGTATTGTGATGCAGCTAACTTAGTAGTGAAACGTATGCACTTACAAACAAAATGCAAATTTATCCCTTATCTTAGACATGTGGAGAATTTTCTGCAACACTATATGGCAAGTATCATGATTTTGCTCACATATCATACCTGGGTCTTCGAGTCTTTTTACAGGTGAGACTCTGGACAGTGCAAGTCCATGCCTTCCGAAAAGGAGTGTTTGTGTTGCGCTGAAATATTATCATTATTGCCACAATGGATAAAGCAGACATTGTCTGCATCACGAAGCACTGACCTTTGATTTTAATTTATTTTCTTTTTGTATGCAGAGCACCGGTTAAGTTCTGCTAAACCCGTTTAAGGGTGATAATACATTTGTGTGGTACAGCTTTCATACTTTCATTGTGATCCCCTTTAGAATCCCATTTATTTCTCTTCTAATACAAGAAAATAGTTGGGATGGACTCTAATACAGAAATAGCTATTCTGTGCCAAGGGATGGATTCCAATACAGCAATACGTATTGTGTGCCTTGGGATGGACTCCAATAAAACAATACATATTTTCTGCCTTGATCAAGGCTAAATGCTTAATTACATAATATATATTGCAATTTAGATACTAGAAGCAGTAAATGAAGCATGGAATTTACGGTCTATTTTACTCCCTCTTGTCTCTGAACGCATACAAATTGTATAAGGACGACGAGGGGGAGAATGGGAGGGTCCGTCGACTATCAGGAGTTGTTACGCAACCGTGTTTTAATTTAAATTTTATTTGGTTACATTCTATGATCAGTCATCATGCGCGAAACTTGCATCAAGACGCAAATTACGTACCGTCGGGCAACAAAAGGAACACGGTTGGGGATCAAAATGGAACCTAAGAATGATAGTGGATGCACAAGTTCATATTCCCACTGTGTCCATAACACCATGCATTTTGGCCACATAACTTCAAACAAGTACAGTAGACAAGTATACTATAGTATTAATTAGACAGAGTGATCCAATTACAGGCCCACGGGCCAAATGTGGCCCTCTGCTCATTTTTTTGCGGCCCGCGCTCATACAAAATATCAGTTCTATAATTATTTTACCACCATGAACTAGACCATACCCGTGTCCCGTGGGACCCACTTCGGGAGTAAAGGTGGAAATAACTAAGTAAGCTTGTAAGTAATGAATCAATTAACGTGCTATAGTTTTGTGCAGGCCTACAAACCGATGTAGTTAATATATGACAACTTTCACTATTATATGACCTCTCCTTCAGCTGGTTAGATAATTCGGTTACTGACTATTAAAATGAAGATTATAATTGCCTGCAGTACCGCAGTTGCATTATGGTAATTGCTAATAGACGTGTGTGTATGTGTGTGTGTTGGATTTTTAACGTAGCTTTAACAATTTTCCAGTCATATCGCTACGATGTCTGCAGTGTGGCAGTTTATAGTGATGTCTAGCACTGACGCATCACGCCGCAGACATGTAGCGTGATGTCCCACCCAGTCACATTATCCTGACACCAGGCCGACCAGACCTAACACTAACCTCTTAATGCTGAGCGCCTAGCGAGGCAGGTGTTAGTATCATTTTGTAAAGTCTTTGGTATGACTTTTTCGAACCATCGAACAACCACACCCGAGGCAGACGTTATAAAGGTAAAAGCATCTAATAAATTGTTACTAGAACAAATACTGTTCTTAGTTTCTGAAACATCCCTATAATTTTACAAAGTCGAAAAGATTTAAATTTTATTTTTAAATAACTCCTATAATGATTTCGGGTTTGATTAACCAGACCTAATCGCAGCAGTGCAACTAAATACATACTTCTTTAATAAGAATGAAGATGCAGCACTACATAAAAGAATGGAAAATCACATCAAAAGTACATGGAACCGAGTAAATCATTCACACCAAATAGATAATTATGTATTTCTTTTTACATGTGCTAATAACATTCATGCTCGTATCCCAAATATGTTAAGTACAACAAAAAATATACCTTTCTTCATTACTGATCGGCATTCGGCTTTCATTGGACAATGTGGAGCGTAGTAACAGTCAGTTGGTACAACTTGACATATTTCCGTGGCTCCGCATTTAGTATGCTATAAAAATGCATAGTTAAAAAAAGTCTTGTGACTTTTGTTTTCGTAATGTGAGTATCAGTTAAGTTTAATACACGGTGCTATTAATGCATTTTTTTTAATATATGTAATATGTATGTACTGGGATATAATAAAGAGCGAACAGTTTTTACGTGTTTTTCTTACATTTATGCGTCATTTTGCTAGAAATTGACTGGACCCATACATGTGAGAAAAAATTCTTTCAGCGCAAACCAAGCATGCATACGATTCGTTTCATATATTTTCCTAGTCTTCTACCTTGCTGAGATTTTATATTAAATATAAAAATATAAAAATATTATATAAAAAATATACTTACACTCTGTGTCTTTACTAACAATACGGATAGATATGCATGTACACACACTATGTGTACTGAATAGAATTCGGATGAATACACTGAACTTCATACTCTGGTTTATAGTGTACTCACAAAGTATATATTCCAGACTATCTCAGAAACCGTTTCCAAGGCTGGCAAAATACATCATTTTATCTTTGTAATTTGTTTGATATTTGTCAATTTATATTTTTGGATTGTTAAACGTCTGAGTTTTACTTAAATTATCCCGATTTCCTTAAAATAAATTGTGTACTAAATGCAACAAATTATGGTAGGGTAATATTTTTAAGTCACGAACCAGCGTACTATCACAAAACAATACATTGATATCAGATTCACAGCTGGATTTCCATGTAAATCCCATTCAGTGTACACAATTTGGGGACTGATGCAGAGAGAATGAGAAAAGTGTTAATGTGTAATTATTCTCTCTTTGCCATGGGGAGAGAGAATATATAGCAAAAATTTCAAAGGCTCTCTAGCCCTTTTCAGCTACGATAAGAATACAATATTTTTAAATATAATTGTTCTTAAAAATCATCTAGACACTAAAACATGTAATTGTTTGATGCAGTTAATCATTTATGTGGCGAGTACAAGTTTCCCAAGTAAAATCCAATAAAGAACTGTATTTACCTTGCACGGGTTCTCTGTGCAAGTACATCTAGGGCACGTGTCTCTGAATCCATACGTGCAGGCCTTTCTACATTGAATGCTACAGGTTCGATTGGCTGTAATGATAAGCAATTATGACATCTGAAGACATAAATAGTGTAAAAGTCACTAACAGTACATGGTTTGGGGCTTCCATGCAACATTTGATGACTCAGTAAAAATGAATTGAATTCTCTGCCCCACCCCCTCAAAAATGACTGAACAAAGTCGCCGATCTAGGTATTCGTACCACGCATATCGACAGAATAATTAATGCTCGTTTAAGTACACAGCCACTCCGGATTCCAACAAGAGAAATCGAGGCATATAGAAGTTACAAATATATACAAAACAGAGCAGAAAGTGCTATCCCTGGATCATACAGGAGGATGCGTGATAATATGAAGTGAATTTTTAATTATTGAGAAAATAATTATCATACAGGTTAGAGATTCGTGCTATATCAACGACTTTGTTCCATCCTTTTATGGGGCGATTGTGTGCCAAGTCGAGGGGGTATATGGGTTGCTGCATGCAGGCAAGTTGAAATTATGTGTATGAGGTATGTAATATGTTGGACGAAATGGGCCAGTCTACCAGTTCGTCCCATAAATTAGCCTCCCAAATCTTGTTGAATACTCATGGACGATATGTAAGTCTGATGTCACCTGTTCATTAAAATGTAAAATTTTGCTGCATGAAAATATTTTCCGAACAAACTTGCACACAGTTTAAACATTTACCGATATTTGGTAATATCCATATCTACCGCAAAATTCAAAATAGCCACAGGACAGAGGGTTATGCTATTCCATGTGGATTTACAAGTTGCTGAACATAAGATTTTATATGGAAATAGTATGTATATATCGCCAAAAGAACCCTTCAGCGGATGTTGGCTCAACAGCCGCGAGAAATACCAGAAAGTGTATAAAATATACACTGATGTGTGCGGATAAGAGTGTCTGCAAATATTTGTAGGTTTTAATGAAGAGGAGATATCAGTCCCTAAATCGTCAACCGTTTATATCATTACAGGTGTGGGGCTGATTTATCGGCCTATCTAACAGTCTACCAGGACAATATTAACTTTTTTACATTGGCTTTCGGAATTGTTGTATTGATTTTGCATGTCTTTTATTGGATGAAGATGAAAATAATGCAGTCATTAGTTTGCCTTAAAAATAATCCACCACTCATTCCACTGCTATAGTCTGGAGCCCAACAGCTCTGCCTTACTCTTGGATAGTTTCAAATCCCTGACAAGGTCATTCAGCTCACCTTGTGTTATGAGGTGCGGTTCAGAGGAGGAGGATTGGAGAAAATATGGGTCATGTGACATTGATGGTTCAGGACTAGAAGTTTCATCCTCTTCCTATTCCTCGTCTGACTCAGGTGAGAATGATTCTGGTGCATCAGGAACCTGCAGTCCTTCTCCATGGGGTACTGGGCGTATTGCTGATGGAATGTTGGGTAATACACAGTCCACATTTTCTTCTTTTACACACCTTTCCAAACTGGAGGCACCATGCAGAAGTAACAATTGCTGATATGATCTGTTGGCTCTCTCCAAATCATTGGCACTGCAAAAGGCATAGATTTCCTTTTCTGTTCAACCACTGGCGATGATTTATTGCACAAGTGATGCAGCATATGTGTGGGGCCCACCTCTTGTCCTGATCTCTAATTTTGCAGCCAAAATAAAGATGATAGGGTTTCTCAACCATGGAGGTTATACTGCGCTATTGTGATGCAAAAGTCACTTCACCACAAACACAGCAGAACTTATCTGCATTGTTCACACAAGTACGAGGCATCTATGCTAAATGTGTCCCTTTGCAAAATCAAACACTGACAAATAAAAGAGCACGACACTGTATGATTTCTAGAGCTGATATAGGGCAATTTGTTCAGCAGAGTGATGTAAACTTAGTTATGATTGCATCATCCATGTCTTCTTGGAATAACATGATGCAATTCATATCATGTATGACACAATACCAGCTTCAGATTTCACCATTAATTGTTTTCCCTAAAAAGCAAGTACTGTCTAAACCCAGTCATAGATTTATTCATAGATCCAGGCAAAAATGTACGTTAGTCATTTCTGGTTTAAATTGAGATCCCTCACCTTTATAGCTCACTTATATCTGCCATTCCCAATTCAATGGTCGTATATACTAACCCAGTGTCATATCTTTAAAACTAGAGCCAATCAACAATTTTAAGCATCATTTTCGTTCTCAGTGACCCAGAATTAGTCAAGACTACATTTATTTCGGAAGCATTTTGGTTGTAGACCAGTGTTATCGTTGTGCTGAAAAACTGGGTTAACCCAAACACAACAAAATATTTGTATATACGTACTGTAACACGCAAGAAGGGAATTAAGTAACGCCTGCGTAAGACTGGCTAAGGTTCAATGCTACTAATTAAGTTTCGCGTACAAAGAGCAGTCTTTCTGTAATTGCCCAATGAACTCCAATTTTCACAAGCTGATTTGTCAATCTTCGCATGATGTTACCCATGTAGACTATCCCCAATGCTGTGCCCAAGAGTCTCAAAGCTAACTATAGCAAACGCTTCTCAATAAACAGGCCTCCTACAAGTCAAAATACGCAGGGTCGCCATGGTTAACCACAACGGAAACTCGGGTAGAAAGATCACATTTCCTCCAGGACAATGCATATTTGCCAAAACCACAAGTCACTTAGGTACTCAGCATTGTAATCTCAACAGTGGCAAACTTCATCGTCACCATCAGACCATGTTAGCTGACACAACATCCTGACATATATATGCTACTAATAACAGGTGCTACAGTTCATCAGCATAAAAAAACCATTAATTTAAAAGGTCAATTTCACTCTTATAACTAACTATAAATGCTAACTCTTACGCTAAAGCACGCTACGTGAATGATACTAATCGACTCTTTCAAAATTTACGTTATTTTGAGCAGCTTTTCTAAAAGCACACGAACCAATTAAAATTTACATAAGTTTCCTCAAAGCAGCAAACAAACGACTTTTGACCAATGCCTATGGAAGTTAACACTGCAAACGATTAATCAATTCCCCCCACCTTCGAAAAAGGTGCATTGGCCTTCGCATAAGAATCTTAGGATTAAATAGAATCATTACAAAATATATAACAACCACAGCGCATGAAACTATATGATTTATCCTTGAGACTGTATTCAACCCGTTTAACAGCTTCGGTTGTTCTTAACTGAACAATTTAAAAGCCTTATATGATACTTCTGTTGCCTGCTCATCGTTACTATTCACTAGCATGCGAGCAGTTACAGAAAGTTTGTCATATCTCCAAATTTTAAGAAGCAATATAGAAAGTTCATGAAGTTTCTGCTTAGTGGAAGCAGAGCCCTGGGTCGTGGTGCGTGGGGTCGGGTTGGGGTGTAACATACAACAAAGTCTTCGATGGTTGTTTCTTTATGCATCAAATACAAGAGACTATATATTCATGACCTCTCGTATCTACGAATTAGCTATCTCATAATTAAAACTTAACTATCTCGAAATTACGAGACATTAACTCGTAATTATTTCGTAATTCAGAGGTAGCTAAGTCGTAATTATGAGAATAAACTTGATTTCAATTTTATGCAATAACGTTGCACTGACAGGCTTCCGTATATATCTTCCCACGTAGAAACCGAGACTAAAATAAAACCAATAACTTCTTCAATACAATAAAAGACATAGTTCTGATGATAATTTACTTTTAAAGAACTCTAATTACCAGAGAGCTTTTTGGATCAAGTTGCCTTGTCGAATATGCTGACTTCAGCTAATAAAACAGTTGAAAAGTAAATATCACAGAGCTATTATTTTAACACGCAATGGCGTGTACGAGAACCTTCCTATCGAGCGAATCAAGCACATAAGCGAGACTGGCTTAATGTAGATTTTCTCCTACTTCCAATGACTTCAAGACAAGTCTTTGTAAGCTGTAGGGTTTTTAAGTGCGCTAATACCACAAACGTTTTCTCTAATCAACTAACGACTTCACATTCACAAGACACTGACTTCACACTTGCATGGTTTATCTTGATTCACAATCAGATTCACATTCGTATGATTTATCAGTATGCTTTTCTAAGCCGCATATCGGTATTTCGTGCCTCTTAAAACTACAAAACATTACCAAAGCACATCATTCATATACTTCTTCTCATCTTAATGACCAAACACTTAGATGTTAGAATATCCCGACAATTCTTTATATTAAGAAATTAGGTATTGTCCATTTTACAGAAGTCATCAATGTTACCGTAAAGTCTTGCGAATACTGAACACTAGGGTGTCTGCTGCTAGTAATTGGCTCATTAACGGGTTTGAGAAATATCTTTCCAACACCGACTCACCTTGACATGAAACAAATATCCACTAAAATGTAACAAATCTATACAAATAGTACATACATTTGTTATAATACTATTTATCATACAGCTTGGGTTCATTCAATATTTTATCCACATTCAGGCTGTATACCCAACACATGACTGTGAGCATAAGCGAAATTCGATTTCTTGCCACCCTCTATTTTCCACCTTGTAAGAATGAGGACATGGTATCACGCTTATATCTGGGAAGAAAACTTAAAGGATCAATCAATGATCATAACGATTTAGATATACTGGTGACGATGATTTTTAATTACTCACCCGGGATGATATTGGTTTTGTCACATATATATTCAGGCGATGTTTATATCGGCTTTCACTAAAGTCACCAAAATTTAAGCATAGTATACAATGCTAGCTACAAAGATAAATTTTAAAATTTCACGGTTCAGTTTCTTTCATGAATTGTTATCTTACAGACTCTCATCCTCTCTATTCTTACCATTTACAAATGGATGTGCTGAAGATGTTACTATCAGCAAGGAAACCATTGCAAGAACTACTGTCGTCTGCATATTTGTCGAACTTAGAAAGTCTGTGAAGTAGAAATAACATATGTGATAAACAGCTTGATTGCTTATTTTTATAAATCGACACTGAATGCAAACAACTTCGATTCATTAGATTTGACAAAAAATGACACAATGAACGCAAACAACTTTGATTCTTTAGATTTGACAAATTGTCACTAAACGCAAGCAACTTTGATTCTTTAGATTTGATAAATTGACACTGAACACAATCAACTTTGATTCCTTAGATTCGACAATTTGACACTAAATGTGTACATTGTATTTTACTTTTGCACGGATAGAAAATAAAGACATAACAGTGAATTTATCTGTATGCTAACTCAATTTGTGAAGAACTTCGTTAGTACTTTGACTGCATGTGTATCCAGTATGGAAATGCATTTAAGGCAGAAGAACTTGAAATTTTCACAATAATTTTGACATTAATGTATTTTGTATGTTTGCCACCATGAAGGAAAGAGACAAATCTTGAAAGCCCTGGATCTGTTCACTCTGTGTGGTTTTCGAAAATATCCATATTTTAAGAAGAAAAAAAGCATCGCAAATACGGTACATTTTTGTACGAGCACAATCAGATTCGTAGTATTATGTGATGGTAGTGGTATTTGGTTCGAATTAGGTAAAAATGTTCGAGTCGGCCATTCGTATAATGTATAGAAAGACTGTCTGTGAATTCAAACTGGAATATTTTTGAAATACCTTCATCTAAAGAATTCGCTACAGTTTGTTCAAACAATCCATTCATGCAAAACAATGCAGTTCACCCATGAAGAGATCATTATAGGTCTAAACACTTATCAGTGAATGTAGTCTGGTGATGGAATCAAGAACTGACGTAAACTGAAAGTATCAGCGGTATGTACAGCAAACAATTTAGCATTCCATAATCACGCAGACACTAGTTTTTAAAAGAATTGGCTATTTTCCCACGTAGATTTGTGGCTAGAATGACGCTTTTCATTGCTCGTGGTTTCATGTGACAACGATAAATACAAATAGATTGAAGTTACAATTGACTGAAGCATTGGAAGGGTTGAATCAGTATTGTGACATCAGTGGGCACAGTGTGCTTTCTACTCCTGATGCGAAAAGTAATGTCTGAAAGGAAAACGTACATAGAAAATTCCCTTTATAAATGGCCTTTCTTATTCTGTTGAATTACACACTGCCAAATTTGTCTATATCTAAAGAAAGAAAGAAAGAATGGAAAAAAAAAGAAAGACGGACGAATGGATCTATAGACATGCAGTTAGACAGACATACAGTAAGACAGACAGACAGCCAGATAGATAGACAGACACAGAGATATATAGATAGTCTAATGCTGTTGAGTACCAATGATAACGTACAAGAAAGTGTGACCTACCACGTGATGCAGAACGTTGTGAAAATATAAATGCTGAGTAGTATAATGAACCTTGAATTCTTCACAAAACAGCCCAAGTATTAAAACTGATCGTCTATTCTACAAATGTATGACTTTCAGACGTCCTTCATGCAAACCTAACTCCAACAGTATAGAGCGGGAGCCGAGTAAGTTTTGTGATATCTCTCTGAGTGACATCCTGTAGATTGGACTTGGCGTCGGTGGCGTGTGGATGTGTATATCAGCCTCCTACTGCCTTTAGTATACAGACTGCCGTTTCCCGCCAGGTTAGAAACAATGATGTATTAATGTTTGCGTTCTGAAATATTTAGGGTCCATGTGATTGTAATGGCGTTTGTACTTTTTACCTCTTTGATACATCACACGCAGTGACATCAGTTTCTAAAAACAGATTTTCGGACAAGGCGAACCAGCATAACACAGGTGCTCGACTAGTCCCAGTTTCCTCTGACCCCTGACACCCCATTTTTGATATTTGGATATTTATGTTGGGGTGTTGGGTCTGAGTCCATTGCCTATCGAAACGTTGGATAGGGTAGCCGCTTACTAGCCGGCCTAGCAAACTTTAACAACCTTTCTTCGAGACATATCTGCATGAAATCGATAGGAATATGATTTATTTTCTACGATATTGCGAGTATAGCATTCGTTATGTCTTTAATACGCTGACAGGTTCGCCGAAACTAGAGCGTTGATGAAATTTGACCTGGAACTCGCTATTTGCATTCCGAGTCACATGACTACACAAATCTCGCGACCTACATGTCAATGACTTCATAGTTCAAATAGTCACGTGATATCAACAATTAACCAGTTCTAATGTTGCTGTAGGAAAACAAATCGAACATATAAATGAAAGTCACGTAATATTTATAGAAAAATAATAGAACATAAACTTCTAAAGATATTTATTCTGAAAGCAACGACCAGAAATCTGTAAATGTTGCAGCAACTTGGAAAAAAAGATTCATCAAGCGGAGAGCACAGGTCAATGCGATAGTCACGTGATACCAACAAAATACATCGCTGACACGTGCTTAGTACTTCATGAATCTGGTTTTCTCCACCTTGCTGCGATACCGAAAGGTTTCTCGTCGTTGTTCTCAGAATAAATATGTTGAGAATTATGTGTACATTATATTTATGTACAAGTATTACGTGACCTTTAATTAATATTTTCGAATTCCATGTACAACAACCTTCGAAATGGTTTATTGTCGATATCACGTGATTATTGGACCTCGGACGTTATCGACATGTAGGTTGCGAGATTTGTGTAGTCATGTGACTCGGAATGCAAATAGTACGATGGCCGATAGCGGCCGTCAAAATACAACATCAAAGTAACATGAATTTGGACATCTACATATTTTATACGTGACGGATCAACATATTAAAGTAATAGGGATTTGTACATGTAAACATTTTGCTCAAATGTGTACATGTACAAATCTCTGTTACTTTGATGTTGTATTTTGGCGGCCGCTATCGGCCATCGTACGAACAAATCTCTATTACTTCACAAGTAAAACCAATTAGCGACATTCCTTGCGCAGTAATAAATTAGAAAGAACAATTCACCTTCCTGATAAGGACTTAACCTCTCTGCTTATTTATTTGTTCGTCTGAACCAAATTACACTGGTCTATGTTAGCTAGAAAGCGGGAGAAAATCTACATCTCTGTTATATCGAAATTGTAGTTGGATCATCTCTGTTATAAGTAATCATGTAAGTACAGCTCTCTCTCTCTCTCTCTCTCTCTCTCTGACTGTACACACATCCATCCATCCATCCATCCATCCATACATACATACTGTGTATCATTTCATTTTACTGTATTTAATACCATAATTGGCCTTGACGAGGGAAATAGTTTAGCCTTCATTCTGTGAAATGAATACGAGTTTGTGATTTTTGAAGGTGTGGAAGCGTTAGCACTGTTTTACCAATGAATAAAATTAACGTCCTATTTACGTCATTGGAAAGGTAAAATAATTTCTACACAAATTATTCAAATTGCTTAAACTATAATGACAGCTTTCTGCAAGTTTTATTCATATGTAATATGCTTCTTTATTTGTTAGGTCAGAAAGTTAGAAGGCTTTCAAGGAAAAGAAAACAAACGCACGTAATTTGAATTTTTGCTTCATATTTCCCTGAAGGATGTCGGAAAAAGTCCAGCATAAACTAGTCGCCATTTTTGTTCTCCAGTTTTGCAGACAGAATACTTATGGAGTAGCCACGTAAGTTTTTAATAAATAACCTTTCATGTATAAAGCAGTAAAATAGTGTTGACTCTGTCTATAATACTTTTATAGCCTATATTTTAATTATTATTATAATGCTGATTTCTGAATTTTCTGGATTTGCTTGAACATTACCACACTGATAACTTTAATAAGAGGTTTATTCGATGGATTATTTATGATACAAAAAGCTATATAAATTTCTCATTGAATATATTCTTAATTTTGATTTCAGTGAATCTCGTCTTGCACTACGCTGAGAAAAACTTCACGTACAAGGAAATATCGAATTTATTAGAAAAACTTCATGGCACAAATCTGAGGTAAACTGCATAATAAATTTTGTAATGTAGTTATTTCTGATTTTAAATACAGTCTGATATGTGTGTAACGATTGCCACATTTCAATCATAAATACAGGTTAGACTTTTGCATTTCATGAATATTTCAAGTCACTATGAGATGTATATGTATTTATATGAGTGGGTAGATTAAAACATCCTACATTAAGATTTCTAAAAAGGAATACCATTCATGAACATTTAAATTAACACTAAGAACAATGGCTGGTCCAGGTTGTAAGAAAACTACCAGACATTTAGTTTTTGTTGTTTAAAATTAAGATTCTTTATCAAATTACTCCTTTGCTCGTTATATTTAGATATGTATTATATACTCTTTGCATCAGTCATCGTCAATACAAATATGCCCACTTTCTTAGTAACTTCATTCATAGCATAATTAGCTATATATATGTAGCTTATTGTAAAGATTCAACATTGGAAAACCCTGAAAACGATTGCGGTTAACATTCCATTTTTCTGCCCAGGTCTTGAATTGCAATAGAGAATGTGTGTGTGCGTGTGCGTGTGTGTGTGTGTGTGTGTGTGTGATTTGGATTTTTATTGTAGCTTTAAAAAATTTCAGTCGTATAGCTGAACATTTTTTCAGTCATATCCCTACGATGTCTACAGTGTGACAATTTATAGTGATATCTAGCCCGGGGCATTATATCACAGACATTTGGCATGATGTCACACCCAGTCACATTATCTTGACACCAGGCAGACCAGTTCTAACACTAACCTCTTCAGGCTGAGCGCATAGCGAGGCAGTTGTTAGGATCATTTTTTTAAGTCTTTGGTATGACTCGGCCGGGGTTCGAACCCGCGACCTCCAGCGTCCAAGACGGACGCTCTAACCACTAGGCCATCGGAGCGTTCTTGCAACAAAGTGAACAAAATTTTCGCACCTAGTTGATTGCACCGATGACAGTATGAATAGTAAATATAAGGAAAAAGAGAGAGAGAGTGTGTGTGTGTGTGTGTGTGTGTGTGTGTGTGTGTGATTTAGATTTTTAACGTAGCTTTAACAATTTTTCAGTCATATCGCTACGATGTTTGCAGTGTGACAGTTTAAAGCGATGTCTAGCACTTGGGCATCATGCCGCAGACATGTGGCATGATGTCCCACCCAGTCATATTATCCTGACACCAGGCCGAC
>JAECUM010011882.1:0-16427 GCA_016617855.1 Megalonaias nervosa | reverse complement strand
GTGTGTGTGTGTGTGTGTGTTTTATGTTAGTTTATTCATTTTTTCAGGTGCTGTTTTCTGTAGAGGCTGAAAATGGGTCTTTCTCGACATGTTCAAGTGTTCATTGTTTTGTTTCATATTACGCGTAGGTTGACTGATAGCTAAAGAAAGGTTCAGAATAAAATAAACATTCACGTAAACATATAATGCATCACAGTAGAGAAGATACAGATAGAAAAAAGTTCACCATTCTTTGTGGCACTCAGTTCGGCATGAATATTTGCACCATTTTTATCGACGGCAGCAAAAGCGGAGAATACTGTGGCGTCGCTCATGTTCCCATCTTTCGTCACAGCCCTGGAAGTTCTGGCCTGGAGTTCGAACTCCTCCGTGGATGAGTTGATTCTGAGCAGTGTAAACTCTCCCCATCCGTTGAAAGTGTAGTTCTGTCCATCAAGTGTCGTTATATGCGGATCACCACGTGCAGGCGCTGAATTAACAAAATAAATCTATTTTTTTCAATGTATTTCTTATATAGTTCATGTATTAAAATTATACGCTTAATAATTCTTATCTTTTAGCACTCAATCAAGAACAGTAGGCTTTCCTATCCACAGTAAAAGGTAATAGAATAGAGGAGCCTAAATACAATTTACATTCGAAATTTGTCTCAGTGCTTGCTACAGTGAGTGCATGTACATTGTAGTATATTTCAATAAACACTTGACAATCAAATTTATTAAACACATAAAAAAGATTCATATTGACAGGGACTCTTACATTTATTAAGAATTGGTACATATGTGTCAAAATGTGAGAAGGTATCATGTTTCTTCGTACCATGCCATGGAGGAAATATGGTATAACAGTGCCCTATCGGTCGGACGCTGTGGTAAAGGGAACAGAGCTGATTTTCTACGCAGCAAACTTTCCTCATATCCTTGTCATAACTCTGATGTTTCAGCATCCTCCTGTATGGATGGTACCTAATAAATCCTCCAGCGTCAACACCGTAACCAAGGAAATAATGGTCTTTTTTGTGATAGCAGCAAGTCTGAAATTCGAATTGTATAAATCATGCCAGACTCATGATCTTAATTTTGAATAATAAAAATGGTATTCTCTCCACTGAATATATAGAGGCTATTTAGTTTATCTACCTTAATACCTGATATATGTCATCGTGTGGTGCCAAAAACATGATATTTTAAGGAGTGGCAAAGTCACGAATTAAAATATATAGTTTTTGGTACCACAGGATGAAAAAGATCCAGTATTAACGTAGGAAAAATCTTTTTATTATATACGGAACATGCGACAGAATATAAGTTTGGAAGATTAAACTCACTCGGCACAACACGCTCAGCCCCACCTCCTTTCTCGTAAATTCACCTCACTTTCATAGCCTGATCACATAAATAAAGGCAACTTAAGAAAGCGGTAGGATAGAGTGGACATAATCTGTCGCAGTAAATTAACTTTTTGTAATGTTGTAAACTATTTGACCCTATCTGAAAACAATGCAAGTCCGATGCGGCAATGCATCATAGTGTTGTTGTTGTTGTTGTCAAGGAAGTAAGGGGAAATAACCTCTGAGCGACGTGAACGGTGTCTGGTCAAATATCTTTATCAGAAATTGATTTCCATGTCCGATATGTGATGTAGTTTCTATCTATTTGTTCTAGCTCACAAGGTACTCTTTTTTGTTGTTGCAGGTACAACTTTTGTAGGCCCACTCAATCAAGTGTCGCTTGGCGTGATGAGAAAAAGGATATATGTTTAACATGTAAAAATATAGCAATTAAAACAAAATATGACAATTATTTCGCCAATAAGTTTCTATATTTCATACTTAAGTATGTAATAATGTCTGGTATTTCACCACCTAGGGTGCATAATATACAAAGATTGTTATACCTGAAAGCATAAGAAGATACAAAGTTTGAAAACAGTCGTACACTGACTATTATTTACATTGAAGAGACTTGATTAGCATCACAAATGCTCAATATAATCTTTAATATTTTATCTGACATATTCTACTACTACTAAATTAATAAAATCAAAAAGATTGAAATATGTTCTCAGGAAGGTTAGATATGTAAATTAATCAATGGTGAGAACAAAATTGTAGTGATTTCATATTGCATGCGTTGGCTTATTTAAGCTATACTTTTGTAAAAGTAATTATGTTGGAATCAGTTATATACGTCAATGTCAATAGGCCAGCAAGATATGTTTATAAATACCTTTCCAGATTCTCTCGGTCGAAATTGCCAATTAGGAAGAATGTACGTGCAAAACGCATCTCCCTGATAGAAGTAGTCGTTATCGCTGTAAAACCGGTCTTGACTAAGATGGATTGCACTGCACGGACATAACGGCATTCTATTTAAGCCTTCCCGAATTTCTTCTTCGTCCACTCTTTCCTTCAAGTACCAGCTGATACACCTTTGACGAGAACTTTGTGGGCCACTGGATGGAAACGTAAGGCGATAATGCAATAATCCTGTGTAACCTGAATCAGAATAATCGGAACAAAACTGTGATTCAAAATTGTTTGTTTTTATATCAATATGCATATCTTCTTCTATACTGTAGACAAAATTCACTTTAAAGAGTAAATATGTTTAAAACGCATTTCTGATTGCACATAACACAAATTCTGGCTCTACCCTATACAGATGTCAAAAGTAATTGCTTTGTAGCAATCCAATGATTTGTTAAAATTTGAATAAGGAATGCAATATTTCAGTCGATGTTCAACTAAAATTGACTTAAATCAATAAAGGCTGACATTGAAGAAATGAACTTATTTGGCTTGTACAAATTTAATGATAGGTTAAATAGAAATTAAATTATATTTTCTATTGTAGCGAAAATAAAATATATCTCGTTATATTTGCATCCGTGTTGAACCTTGGAAAAAAGAGTTTCACACTATATTCCGATACCCGTAATAAGTTCGAAAATTTGGTGCATCTTAGTTTTCCTAGCGATAAACATGACATTATTTCTTTCCAACAGACAAGCTCCACGTCAGTTTTACATAGATTGAGAAAATAAAGATTGACTCACCGAATGATATTACTGCAGCGTCCATGCTACGAACAGATGAGGTAAAAGATCGATAATCCATATATGTCTGACCTTCCTTAGTTGTGTACCCAACATAAACTTCTTGGTTTCTTAATCTCATGCCATCTTTAAAGTAGACATAGAATGCAAATGTATACACACCGTCTGTTACCAATGCAAGTTGAAAGCTCATCCGCTGCAAATACAGGAATATTTAGAACTGTATACTGAGTGAAAAAACAAACAAACCGAAAACAGCATATTATTTACAGAGATTTTGATCCATATTTGAAAACAAAATTAATATAATATATCAAATAGGTCAAATATTTTCCATCCATTCAAAATCGAAAAAGTACGAATCACAAAATTCTCTCAATATGTTGAAATGTATGTCACAAGAAAGGTCATGTGTGAGGTATCTATCTATCTATCTATCTATCTATCTATCTATCTATCTACACAAGAATATTAACTGCATCTCTTTAAATCGACGATATTACAATCAAAAGCAATTATTCATATTGCAGTTGCTTCTATCAAAGATCTTCATGCATGCATTTTATATTTCTATAAATTTCTTATCAGAAATAATACTACTTTTCACCATTTGGTGTACGGGATTACTGAATTTTTTTTTTTTTTTTTTTTGCTGACATTTTTGTATCCGCTACTTAGTGTTGTACATAAATATTCTTGTGTTTTTCTTCAAAGCGCCCGTATTGTCCTACCTCATTATGACGGTTGATTGCCCTGGATGGAAGAACTCGATGCCAGGTAACAAACAAAGCATACTGGGCTTCAAAATTTCCCACATCTCGATGAATTTTTCGTATTATTTCTATGGCAGTCTGTACGTTAGAAGAATCATTAATAAAACTATTCAGTGAATTATGGACATGGTAGTAAACATTCCCTCCATACTTCAAGCTGTCTTTGTCTATATCAGAAAAGTATGGCGCTAGAATGGTTCTCCTTTTCAGATCCGATCCATCAATTGTCCCAGGGGATTCAAAAGGCCCATCAAACGTTACGATACCGGTGACGCAGACCTTTAAGACGACAAGGTACAAATATATTATGTTTAGATGTCATGAGAGTGTGCACGAGAAGTAACACCATATAGATTTCATGCGTAACTAGAGTAACATAGAAAGAAACTAATGACCTCTATTTTGATGACACAAAGGAATGTGTATCTTCTGGTAACTACAACTGTAATATTTCGTACAAATGCAGCATAGTTGCTGAATAAAATTTAGGTCTGAACTAATCTCCTCTGCGAGACGAACAATATATTACTTGAATTTATACTTAAGAAATCAAAATGTTTAGACAAAATTGGAATGGGTGTGATGTATATATTAACTTTAAAGAACAATTGAGGACGTTAATTGTACATTTGTGGTTGACGTGACTCTTTTTGACTGAAACGTTCTTCCTCTCAGTTGCACTCCTATGGGCAATAACTCTCTCTCTCTCTCTCTCTCTCTCTCTCTCTCTCTCTCTCTCTCTCTCTCTCTCTCTCTCTCTCAAGACCTTTAGTTTTATGTAATATATAGAACATACATTGAATCTGATTATACAAGATAAATATAAGTATCAACGAGAAATATATTCCCTTCTCAAATTTGCTTGCAACTGATGGTATTGCCTTTATTTTTGAAACATAGTTACAGCTCTTTAATTTTTTGAAACTTCAGGCACAATTGTTTAAATTGGATCTTACATACAGTAACTTTAATTTGTGTAATATTAGGTAAGCACGATGCGTAAACTGTCTTAATATCATACATTCTGAGAAATAAGATTAATGGCTACTTTCTGCTAAAATATTTCTGTTTTCAAAATTATTCGGTGAAGAAAGAAAATGTACTTACATAAACCTTAAAGTGAGTCGAACGGAATATTGGAAATGTGTATTCTCTGGAAACAAGTTTGCATTTTCCGTCATGGACTCCTACGGTAGCATCCCCGATCGCAGGTCCATACTGAAACTGCAGTGCTGAAATATGTCATTAAAAGAACTGCATGTGTACATTTTTGTATTTTCCTTATAAGGCTACTATATAGTTTGCATGTATACTGACAAATAGTCCGAGTTTTAATAATAATAATAATAATAATAATAATAATAATAATAATAATAATAATAAAAATAATAATGATGTATGAAACTTTAAAGAACCTATTCCATATTTTTACTGTACGGTAAATTTACAACATAATATTATCTACATGTATATACCGTGTTATGATTAATTTCTGTTTAACATTAATTAAAGCCAAATAAACAAATGTATGAAGACTATGTATAATGTTCTGTAGTATCTACATAAAAAGTGGAAGATAAAATAGCAAATACAAAAATAATTAAAACTTTATTTCATACTGTTGTTTTATCAAACTCGACACATTTTGGACTGTTACAATGAAAAATATACTAGAGAAATTAAAACATGACCGTCTAATGAATCTTTGAAACTGTTTACATTTAGACGACTCTTCTAATATATTGAATTTATAATACATTTTAATTTTAAAAAATAATTATAATAGTTTCCATGTAAAAAGAAGGAAGGGTTTTATGTCAACGGAGGAGTTTAAGCAAAATTGGGGTTTGATTTAATTACTTATTTGAATGTTATTATTCAATTACATACAGTAAACATCATGTATCAAAACTGCTTTATAAAGGATGATTTGAAATTTTCTTGACCAATCACAAAGTAATAATAACAAATAATTAAGAAATATCAGCAGATTTATAAAGGTAATAGCAAATAATTTTAATTCTCAGTAAATATCTGCGAATGCCTTTTCTTAATTCGACTGCTTAATTAATACGAGGCATGTGTCATTATTACATATATTCAACTATTATTTGTACTTATTTATATAACGTATTTAACTTGTATAACTTATATGGCAGTTTTTCTTGGTTTGACGAATGAATGTAATTTGAGCTGAAAAATTAATTCCTACGGTCAAACTTGATATTTTCAAGCGTAGTCGAAACACTGTCATATTCCATATTCCATGCAAAATAGGAATACCAATTTGTAAGGCACTTATTATTTCATCATGGTATTGCGTGAAACTGTAAACTAAAGTGGGGAACAAGCTGATATTCAAGACGACTTCAGTAAAACGTTCATATCCTCTGAGTACATGTCAAACAGCCATAAGAGCACATTGATCCGTAAATAGACAGTACGATATTACTTCTGCTCGCAGTTATCTTATGTAATATCAGAGAATGTGAGAAACCACACATGTTCATTTGCAAATGACAGCCCATCATTGCAAAAGCTGTCTGAGACTTCATTTTAAGAAAAGTCAAGGGTGCCAATTGAAACGTGACTAATTATTCCATAACAGAATATAGAACAGATTTACTGCATCATAACAGATGCTCCAGGAACATTAGATGCCAAAAAGTGTTAAATGAGAGCCTGAATCTATCGTATGTTCAATCATGATAATTTTTTTGTGACCATTTCATTGTATGGGATTCAAATAAGTGAACTGGTGCTTCAACACAGTCTGTAGAATCGGATTCATTAAGCTTTTAGTTCCTTCTAACAATAAAACCATTTTTCTTTCTCTAAGTATCACAAAACTTTCCTAGGTGCAAATTCTAAACAGATATGATAAATGTATCATGGAAAAAGTGCGGCCAAAAGAGGGTAAACGTTTTGATACTTGTAACGTCTTCAACAGTTAAATTTTATTGACGGCGATGTCAAAATGGCCAGGATGGCCCCACATTTCCAGAGACTCAGAACATTTGTATACTTTTGATAATTGTTGTCGATTAGCGTGAAACAATAGAAAAGCTATTGCAACTCTTAAAAGTACGCCTTGACAATAATAGGTTATACTTTCCTAAAAGTACAATGGTCAGATCTCCCTAGAAGAAGAATGATCAGACCTTCCTAAAAGTAGAACATCATATTATTTTACATTTCTTCAATATGCAACGTAACATGTAATTAAGTATTGACTCTTACCTTCAGATCCGTCTATAACGACATCTGAAAATAGTTACAAGTTATGAATGTTACATTGAAAACAATACAAGAATTGAGATCAGAAATATAACGTTGAGAGAAATGTGAAATGACCACAATAAAATGTTATGATTTTCGTAATAAACAAATACATAATAATATAATGCTCACATTCAATAAAAATGGATTCGCATAAACAGCAAAATCTGAGGACAAGTTCTGGAATTTGAAGCGCTTACTGATGTAAGTGGACCTGAAAGTTTGATTTTATTTGTTTGCGACGTTACCGGCATCATCTCAAATACATGTATTTACTGAATAAAACATAAGAAACAATACTACGAATGATAGTAAATTTAAATGCATTAAATGTAGACTGATTTTTGATATAATTGTTTAACACGAATTCAGACGATGTATGTATGTATGTATGTATGTATGTATGTATGTATGTATGTATGTATGTAGGTAGGTAGGTAGGTAGGTAGACAGGTAGGCAGGTGGGTAGGTATGTATGTATGCATATATGTATATATGTGTGTATGTGCGTGCATGCGTGTGTGTATATATGTATGTATGTATGTATGTATGTATGTATGTATGTATGTATGTACTCACCGGGTGATACAATTAAATTGATACATCGTTGTTGACTAGTTAGTCTGCAATGAGATATTCGTAGACTTTTGACTTACATAAAATACAAAAGTAAATTGAAGTGTCTTTCTCCTTACTAATTTGCATTTATATGTGTAAATTATTGTGCTGTATTCCAGCAATGTAAGTAACCATCTTAATATAATGTATATCAAATAAAGGTAGGAGTGTACAGTCAGGTGAAACATTCAGTTGGGATAGCAATAGACCGCTACATTTAGCCCAACGTGATATTTGCCTATGGGTCATTCTAAAATGACATACAAATTTTTAAAAAAGAGAAAGGAATTGAGCCCCTGACTGGAAAGGCACGAAGTCTCGGCGGGGAAATAATATAAAATCACTTAATTACCGCAATTCGTCGGTAGCAGTAAAACAGAAGATGTGCATCTTGTTCGCATCAGAAGTAGAAGGCGTCCAGGTGATGTTGACATACCACGATCCTGGCACGTCGGAATACTCGGCCAAATCAGATTTTATGAAACCGCTTGGGGAGACTGTTGTAATCTCAACAATTCTGAAGATAAATTATTACTTATCTCAGACCAGCTATACCTTGTTAAAGATAAATATAGGATGCTAATCACTTCGTCTTGTTTTTCAATAAAAAGAAAAGTTTATGTTCTGTGTTAGAACCAGCTGTGATATTTCAGAAAAATATAATGTAGGTGTTAATCTTAACAACGACTCTGTGTAATATTCGTCTTTCATGCAAGCACTGATTCACACACATATGAGAAGAAGGTTGATGTATTACTTCCCCGTCATGTATGCTTGAAAATTCCTACCAGACTGAAACTCGTCAAGTCGACGGCATCACCATACTGATATATGTAAAAAAAATCGATCTTCTCAAAACATTTGTCATATTTGCTCATACCTTATAAATGAATCAATATACCAATATTGCTGTAGATATTACACGTATGATTACTGTTTAGAAAAAAAATGCATTAGAATAAAAAATTTGAGGAAACTGCAACAAAGCATAAAGTGCTACATCAATCATATCCTTTTAGTATGTAAGAATGAAACGAAAAACCATAATGTTGAACAATATAATACACAAGTTAACATAGTTTAACATAAAAGTGCAAATACAAAACTAACAGAGGCAGTTAGTAAATACAGAAGATGTGACAAAGTTAACAATATGGTAAATACAAATTATTAGGCTTGATAATAATTAATAGGCATGATGCTAATTAATATGCTTGATAATAATTAATAGGCTTGATAATAATTAATAGGCGTGACACTAATTAATAGGTGTGACACCAATTAATATGCTTGATACTAATTAATAGGCTTGATACTAATTAATAGGCTTGATAAAAATTAATAGGCTTGATGCTAATTAATAGGCGTGATACTAATTAATAGGCTTGATACTAATTAATAGGCGTAATACTAATTAATAGGCTTGATGTTAATTAATAGGCGTGATACTAATTAATAGGCTTGATACTCATTAATAGGCGTGATACTAATTAATAGGCATCATACAAATAAATATGCTTGATCCTAATTAATATGCGTGATACTAATTAATAGGCTTGATACTAATTAATAGGCGTGATGCTAATTAATACGCGTAGGCTTGATGCTAATTAATAGGCGTGATACTAATTAATAGGCTTGACACAAATTAATAGGCTTGATGCTAATTAATAGGCGTGATGCTAATTAATAGGATTTATGCTAATTAATACGCTTGATACTAATTAATAGGCTTGATGCTAATTAATAGGCTTGATGCTAATTAATAGGCCTGATACTAATTAATATGCCTGATACTAATTAATAGGCGTGATACTAATTAATAGGCTTGATACTAATTAATAGGCTTGATACTAATATACCTTTTATTTTGGACGTTGCTGATGGCAACGACTTTATCAAAGTAAGTTTTATCGACATTAATGTACACAACATCTTGATCAGCTCTTGTAGGTGGTATAAATTCTGGTAGATTGTAGCACCCCTGGTCCGTTGAATAAACATATACCAAGAATTGTATTGGAACGCTGCTGTAGGGAACAGTGCCTCCAGTTGCTGGAAAGTCCTCAACTTGTACGGCCACCACGTAATAGCCATCATTTCTGGTCGCTTGGTATGATATGGTGCACGTCTCCTAGAACACATTGCAATATTTCTTTGGAATACATACCTTCACCTCTACACGTTACATTAAATATTTGAAAGTATTTCTTGGATATGCTATCAACGTGAGAATGTCTAAAATATTTGTATAAAATAAGAACATATTTAGTTGGAAGGTGACTAGTTCTTGAAAGAAAAACTATTGCTTGCTCATGGTGCAACGAACACCCACCCATCAGCACATAATAATACATACATGTATATGCACACGCACGCACGCACGCACGCAAACACATACATACATACATACATACATACATACATACATACATACATACATACACACACGCATACATACATACATACATACATACATACATACATACATACATACATACATACATACTTACTTCTTGATTTTAATTCGGCAAATCATTATATGACATACCGTAAAATAGTCTCAAAGAAGCCTGATTCTACGAGTAATATGTTTGCAGCTATGCGTTCATATTCAGATAGTCTGTACATTTTGTCAACAGGACCGTTCAGTTTCAAAGTAATGTGGTTTCTAGCATAATTGGTATCTGGCAAACTTAAAAAGATATTTTCATCTTCATCTTGATGTATCTTAACATTCGATTTATTTTTATCCACACTAAAAGGTTTCTCTCGGTTTATTTTAAGAACGATGACATATGCATTATTTTCTTTTGCTTTCTAAAAGTTGTATCATTCTAAATTATTCTGAAACATGCTTATATTTAAAGAAAAAAACAAAAAGAACGAAAATAAAACAAGCAAAAAGCCAATGTAAGAAAGAGATACCAACATGTATCACAGGGCAAAAGCCCCCCACTGAATCCATTGTAAAGTCTGATGAAAAGTGTCATATTACACTCATGACAGTATGTGACGAAATATTTCAAGGACCTCTTTTTAAAACTTTTCGTGTACCTAATATAGTCCAATGTTCTGCTTATTTCAACATAAACACTTCCTAGGTGCACAAAGTTTTAGTAGCCTTCGACTGTAACATCAATTACATTCATTTATTCTATTCTATATGTGATTTCGGATTAAATATAAACTGTTGTTGCTGTGGGTTTAACACAATTTTCAGCAAACGATATGCTATATATGTCGGCCAGTATAAATGGTGGAGGATGAACCCGGGAAAACCCTGGGAAGAAACAACCGACCTACGGGAAGCTACCCACACATACTCACATACCCACAATGGCCGGATAAGGCGAGCGCTTTAAGACCAGATGAACACAACGGGTCTCGATAAATACTGCCAGTGAGTTGTTTTTTTTTTGTTTTTTTTAACTTTATGATTATGTATAGTAAACATTGTACGTTTCTGTTTTCTAGATTACATTATTTTTTACATTTTCATCGAGATTACATTCAGCGGAAATCCCCCTCCTCTTGAGCCACATAGAGTTTCAAACAAAGACATAACAGTTATAGTCTCCCTCTTAAGTTCAGCTTTGTAACAAATAATGTTTTTAAAGATAGATTTAATAGATTATAATTTTAATATTATTAATTTTGACCAAAGGAGCAGTTTTGGATCAATTTAGATTAATATAAAGAGACTAGGGCATTTTCTTAATCTTACATATATTACTTTTAGTCTAGATGTCCCGCACAAATTCATTATCCCATTGTCAGTAAATGTACCCTCCCCCCATGTTTAAAAAAAGAGATAAAAACTAATTCATAATCATCTGTGCCACTTTTATTTGGGAATAGTTGCACTATCCGTGTACAATAGACAGCAACAATGTGGAGGGGCCTGGCAACCGTATAGTCATATAACTACATTATTTAGGTCGTAACAACAACATCAGCAGTATCAACAACACCATCAACAACAACAAAAACAATAACAACAATTCTACTACTACTACTACTACTACTACCACTACTACTACTAATAGTAATTATAAATAAATGAATAAATAAATAAATAAATAACATAAAAATGAAAATCAGTCGTAGGTTGAAACTCTTTTTATTACAGGTGCCATTTCAATGAATGAGTAATGTAATTTTCCTGTCTTTCTGCGGATGTTTTGACAATAAACCCTGTTACAACTCTAAGGTCTTACACTAAGCAACATAAAAGAGCGAAAACCTACAAGTTTTGTAAAATTCAACATTTCAATAGAATACAATGTGAAAATTTGAAAAGAAATAACAGTATTTTGAATTAAATATGTTATATCTTTTTTTTTTTTTTAAATTCCTGGTACATGATTTTGTCTAATATTTTCTAATTTTTATTCATTACTGTAAATTGTAGCGATTTTTTATATCTTGATTTCATGCATATATATGGTCTATTCTAAGATATCAAAGAATGTAAAAGTGTACATGATCTATAAATAGATGCCTACGTACGTGTTTACAATTACAAACAATAGCATTAGTAAATAAGTTTACGAGGTTCGGTCTTTTTCCCATTTGAGAGACCAGTCAGATGGTATCTTGAAAGAAGTAATTTATTCCTATTGGATAAGTTAGGTCAGATGAATAGGTATTTTGAAATGGTAAATTGAGGAGTACGATCTGTCAGGTGGGATATATTGCGACGTATGGTCGTAACAGACTATTGAAGGTGTATATAAGGAGAGAACTGAGCAATCAGATTCATTCCTATTTTGGAGTCATTCTTATTTCTCGTGTCCCTGTTGCAACATCAAGTCTGCGGACGTGTTTTATATTGTACTTAGACATTATTCGAGAGGAAAATCATTAATTGCGCTGCTCAGTGGAAATGGAAACTACTAATTTTTGGGACTATAATATTATTCTGGAATTATTGTTATTTATTCAAAGGAGTTCAGGACAACGCAGTTTTGACAACATCACGATTAGTGACGGACCAGTGTATTTCCTGTTCTGAAATTTATAAGGAACCTTTCATTCTTTCTGACTTTCATAGAACTTTTTCAGGATTATTTTGGATTCAATTTATAATTCTGGACGTTCCTCTCATATTTTCATTAATAACTGATAATTAAATTATTTGTTAAATTTTAAAAACGTGTTGGTTTTTCTTCTTTCTGTTACTTAGTTTATGACCATACAGTCTTAACAAATCCCAAATTGTCCTGAACGTTCTATCACAAGTCCAAAAGTTTAGAGTATTCCGAATGAATTCCAATGGTGTTCCAAATAAATTCCAATTTTGAATGTGCTGATGTACCAATGACCTGGAATAGTGTTGATGTGTTAACAACTAAATTTACTTCCACTAAGACTGATGTTAAGATATGGAATACAAAAGTTCTGTTTTCTCCCTCAAATAAAAAACTAAGACATGATAACAGAACCAGGATGAGGGTCATTTTCCTATCAAATTCATAAACAAGACTCCTTCTAGAAACTTTCAAGGTAAAAAAGCCACATAAGGATGTTTACCTGCAAATAATAATGATCTTAAAACATATTCTAAAATCATAGACAAGAATTAGCTATGGAATATGTTGTTTAAAAAAAAGAGACATTAGATAAAGGATAAAGGTCGATCACATTAGGCAAATCAAACATACATAACATATAATCATGGACAAAAGACAACACACAACACAAATTAGATATACATACCTATACCTGTCTGTGTGTGTGTGTGCGCGCGCGCGCGTGTGTGTGTGTGTGTGTGTGTGTGTGTGTGTGTGTGTGTGTGTGTGTGGATAGCAGCGGTGAAGAGCAGTGTATTTAATATAAATTAAGAATGAATCTAAAATGACAGGAACCCCCAACCACGAAGAAAACATTTTAGCAATAATCGTGCATGGATGGTTTTAAATTTATTTCCTTGCTTTCCCAATCTCTTATGCTCCCTTAGAGACTTTTTCATTTCTGAAATTATCTGAAAGTTGATTTTTCATGCTATTAAGAGAATACATATCTAAGATAAACGTATTTTTTTTTAATGAAAAAAGCTTTCGTATTAGAAAACAAAAATTGCATGTATGCATACCGTTAATACATGAAACATATATAGATAGACAGACAGATAGATACAGTATGGGAATATATGTCATAAATCGTCAAACCTCATTTAAAACCGCTCCAGGGAAGGATAAACATATGTCGGCACATTCTTTAGATCCATTGGACCAACGACATCGTACAGTGTCACCATCAGGATCCGAGACTGAGATGAAATAATCAATACGGCCTTGTTTTTATTTTGCTTGTATATTGAAGGAATATATTATTTTAGCCTTAAACGGTTCATACAAGGATTGCAAGATTTTGTTTGCTATGTTTCAAATACATTGTACATTGAGCAAGCGTATTTTTAAGCACAATGGTTGCTATTTATGTACCTATATTCTGGGTCAAATATAAATGACACGAGCAGTTTTCTTTGCACAAGTAGTTCTCAATCTACGACTTGACATTTGCAGAGGATATTTGCAGCCCGAGAAAAGAAACACTTATCTATGTATGGAGTTCTACCGAAAAAAGCAAACAGGAGGTATGAGGCGGATGACAGCATCAATATGACAAGGAAGCAATAATAATAAACTCTTTTCATATTTTGCATTGTCACGATTATCTACACTAACATCATTTACATGAATGAATAGCGAAACATGCATTCTAGATTATGACAGAAGCATATTGAAATTCCTATCTGTAAGATGGGAAATATGAATTTCAGAGCACCACTGTAGTTATGTGTTACGTGTACAAAACAACCCAAAGAAAACCAAAAACCAAACCAAAACAAAACACAACTTACGGGATGCATATATTGTTATTATATTATAAGAAAGAAAGGAAACGTTTTAATGTCATATGGATGCTTAAAGTTTTACCTAGAAGATTTATTGTGGCATTACATCCATGAGCGACTCGGACTATCGGTGATATGCTTGTAGAGGGAGAAGAATTTATTTTGCCCGTGTCTTCTCTTCTACTCACAGTTCCCCTTGCTTGCAAAGACCACGAGCTTCCTCCCATTAGAAGAGGGATCCAGCAACAACCGGAAAATCTTTCAATAAAGAAAGAGCAGATGATACGGAAGATTGATCTGACACAATTCTATTGTAATATGGTATACTTCCTACAACATTTAAAAGTCCGCAATGTAAGCAATTAAAATATGACTAGTCACTATTTCACGCTAATAGAATCCTTTATGACCAGATGTTTCGAAAGGTTCTTGTCGTTAATATTATTTGCTATATAAAAACCATACATATAAATGTAAAATACGTGGCGATAGTTGCCCCGTTTTCAACTATAGGTTTCCATCGAAAGTATCTTTCTTGCTGTCGCTGTGTCTGTTTCCACAAGGGTGGAAGAACTTATAAATATTTCGTATGCGTAACACAATCATCTATATACGCAATTAGCTATATACGCAATTAGCTAAAGATGCAATTAGCTATGTACGCAATACGCTGTATACTCAATTAACTATATACGCAATAAACTATATACGCAATAAGCTATATACGCAATCAGCCATATACGCAATACGCTATATACGCAGTTAGCTATGTACGCAATACGCTACATAATTAGCCATGTAGGCCACCAGCTACATACGCAAACTTTATGGAATGAAAAAGCAGCAACCAAAACTTTCATTCAGAGGCAAATATGAAGAATTCATACCCAAAAGTGAGTTCTGTAGAGGTGGTACTTAGATTGTAAACGAATGATCTAATTCCAGTAGTCCAGTCTTCATATTCGCTGAAATCCGTACAGTAATAATTCAGGTTGGATAGGATACCTACGCATCCTGTAACACACTGAAGTTGTCCTTCACCACTGAGCAGATTCCCAGATATAATATCAGCATTGTTACAGAAATGACCAGACGATCTTCTCCAAGTCACTCGGTAGGATATCTTGATCTGTACGTGGTATAATAATAATAATAATAATAATAATAATAATAATAATAATAATAATAATAATAATTATTATTATTATTATTATTATTAATTTCTCTTTGGTGTTCTGATGTGGAACAAAGAGAAATGGAAGCCAGCATCGATGTTTCCTACTTTTGTTGGTATATTATGCAACAATTATTGCAATGGTTTGTGTTCATCTTAAATCTTTCTTGTTTAAAACGACATTAATCCATACATATCAATCAAAAGTAAAGAATAATAATTATAAGGTATCTCTTGTGTAATATTATCAAAACTGTCCCTTGCTAATGAATTTAAATTTCACATTACACTCAAAACTGTGCCATGCTAATGAATTTAAGTTTCACATTACACTCAAAACTGTGCCATGCTCATGAATTCAAGTTTCACATTACACTCAAAACTGTGCCATGCTAATGAATTTAAGTTTCACATTACACTCAAAACTGTGCCATGCTCATGAATTCAAGTTTCACATTACAGCCAAGCAAAGAAGAACCTATACGAGACTTTATTAATACATAACAGTGAATAATAGAGTACCTGTGATTGATGTTCTGTGGGTGTCCATGTAAACATACCACCTCTGAAGTGTGATCCAAGGCAATATTCGGCTGATAGCAGTAAGACAATGACATTGAACAGAGACATTGTCACAGCTGCATGAAATATATATATATATATA